>JAOCPS010173965.1:0-14396 GCA_025505425.1 Graphium colonna
ATTGTCGAAGTGACTTTTTTGCTTAGGTGTTTGTATCTAAAGAACCATGGCTTAGGTGGTATGTCTGGTTGGATACACACAACATCCTAAGAGTCATGAATACAATATAACGCTTTTGTAACCCCTCTGGTGTTGCGAAAGTCCATGGGCGGCGGTGATCATCTAACATCAGATGAGCTGCCTGCTCGGTTGCCTCCTTCTCCATAAAAAAAAAAAAAACTGGGAAGTTGGATGAAATAGGTTCATTGGATAGGATGCTTCAATGATGATGTTTTACTTTAAATTTTCAGCATGTTCCACAATTACGAGAACACGTAAGCAGTTTGGACGCAGTATTAGACAACTGGCGAGAATACAAGCAGACTGTTCCAACCTATGGGGCAATCCTTCTTAATACAGATCTCACTCATGTCCTTTTGGTGCAATCATATTGGACTAAGGCCTCATGGGGCTTTCCAAAAGGCAAAGTAAATGAGGATGAAGAGCCTTGGAAGTGTGCTGCTAGGGAGGTAAGTTCATACTACCACTATTATTGTGTACCACTATTATTCTTATTATATTATCTGTGGTGTAACCATTGATATGAAACAAATCTAGATACACAAGAATAAAATTAGAAGTTTGTTTATTCCAGGCCCAGTGTAGTTTGTGCACAACTTTCTCTAACTAATTAACATTATTTGTTTACACATATGTTTCATGATAGTTCTCAAACCATTTCTCTGATTTTAACCAAATTTGGAATGTAATTGGGGGTTTATAAGTAAATATTTCGAGTTCATTGGGCATTAAAATGCTAAATTTACGTGTGTAGCGATCTACAAGCTGAGATAATCCAAAACGCACATTACTTCAGCCTAAAAACCAAAGTTGTGGAAATTAAACCATTTTCAGTATGTAAATTTATGATTGTTTTACACTTTTAATATTTTTTACACAGGTGTTGGAAGAGACTGGTTTCGACATAAGTAAACTGATAAACAAAAACGACTACATAGAAGCTATGATACACGACCAGATTGTCCGACTGTACATAATAGCCAACATTCCGTTAGAAACAAAATTTCAACCGCGCACTAGAAACGAGATAAAAGCTTGCGAATGGTTCCCTTTGGCCGATCTGCCTTCCAATCGGAAGGACATGACGCCAAAAGTTAAAATGGGCGTGAGTCCAAACGCTTTCTTCATGGTGTTGCCATTTGTGAAACGCATGAGACGTTGGGTGGCGGAACGTGCGTCCAAACAGAATGGTCAAACGAGAAGAACAAGACACAAATCTATGGGAGATATAGAATCATCCACTTCTAAGACCAGGCAAAGGATTTCTCAGGGTTTGCAGAATGAAATACAAGACTACCAGAATGAACATCGTTCTAGAAGTGCAAAGAATACTGTTAACGGTAGTGGCTGTAGGAAAGAGAGGAAGCAAGCAAAGAGACAGCTCTTTACTCCACAAAACACTCATAATTCTAATCAGTCACCAGTATTAAGAGATTCTACTCCGCAACCAAAATTAAGCGAAGAATCAGTGTTTGATTTTGTAGCACCGTCTTGGGCCAATTTCAAGTTTGATCGAAGAGCCATCTTGGAATGTCTCACTTGAGCATATATTTTATTATATTTGAGTTGATTGTCGACTGAACAGTGGCACTGTTGTTAGAATCCTCGGCTTTAATTTTCACTAAATTGAAGAGATAAAATTTATTATGACACCGTTTATTGAAGTTTTATTTTAATTTATCCTTTTTTTATGATGAGAAGTGATCAGAGAGATGTATGATGCACGAAAATATTTCATGAGAATACTCATGTTTGCTCTGACAATACATTCACACATTACAAATTTTGTATTCTTTCCTGTTAATGAAGTGTTTTATAAAAATATGGTTGATATTTAGAAAATAAATGAAATACAGTGTAAACTCCATGTAACGTCACTCGATTTAACGACAAACTCTAAAACGTCGACATCACATGATTTAATTGATTTAACTTGCCTTCCATACAATGCATACATATACTCTTTCATTTTACAAATATATAGCGATAAAAGTTTGCATCGGTCGCAAACGCATGGTTTGTTTTAGAAACATTCCTGTTATATGGAGAGCAAAGCTCCGTATATCAGAAATGTTTTTTTTTGTATGTAATCCCTCCATTTTTTCAATTCCGTCCTATAACAAACCGTGCGTGTGGCCGGGCTTAACCGATCCATAATTAAAACGATCCAGCTACTTTTCTGATGGCGGCCCCTATTGTGTTTAGAATAGCCGTCAGAATAGCTCTGTGTAAAAACATATTCAAGTAATACTTGGTGGGATTAAAGTGACTCAAGTAACTTGCGAATAAAGTTTATAGATATCATAAAAATATTTGGGTTATGAAATGTATACAAAACTCGCTGCTCCCAGTAGTGATTTCACTTGCGAAATTTTCCCATTATTCACAATATTTCCCATTTCCCATCCATCCATACTCTATAACCGAAAACCTTCCTCAATAAACGGGCTTTCAAACATAAACAGAATTTTTCAATTCGGACCAGTAGTTGCTGAGAGTAGCGTGTTCAAATAAACAAACTCATTTAGCTTTATAATATTAGTATAGTCTATGCGATTGACAGATCGCCATTTTTTTCTTTTCCTTCTATTTCAACAGAAAAAATGTTCTTACTCCCTTCTATGACCTATTCCTTACTTGGCTAGCAAAATACCAACAATTCTTCAAATCGACGTCATCACCGAATAAAATGGTAATGTGATATTACTGGGTTATCAATTCGAATGTTTTTATTTTTATGTACGTTCGCGCATATTATGAACCGATTTTGACAATTATTTTTTTTTTATCTTATAGCGTATTCTTCCGGAATGGTCCCATAAAATTTTCAAGAAAATCGGTTTCAGTAGTTTTTCTATTAAATTGTAATTATCAAAAAATAATATTTGCGCGTATCTCCGTCATTTATGAACCAATTTAGAAACTTTTTCTTTTATATGACAGTACATTCTTTGTAGATAGTCCCATAATTTTTAAAAAAAAAAAACCGGTTCATAATTATGTTTTTTAAATAAAAATAACAAAATTTAGGAATGTTCGCATATATCTCCGCTATTTATGAACTGATTTGAAAAAAAAATTTTTTTTCTGATAGGGAACACTACTTTCACAATGATCCAACAAAAGTTTTATAAAAATCAGATTAGTAGTTTGTTTTTAAAATCGAAATAATGGAGAAAATATGTTTCGAAAGTACACTTTTGAAATGAAGGCGTGTGAAATCGGTTTTTGTAATTTTCTGTGAAAATAAATTTGTTCGTGTTGTGCTTTATTCATAATCTGGGACCCGTAATACATGTTGTCACTTATTTTAATCTCGTTCCTAACGCTATTTTTGAAGCTAGCGCTTAAGACATGTTTATTCGCTGGTAGGTATAATTATTATGCTATTCGCATAAATAATAAAAGAATATATAATGTTGATTTCACTAAGTGCTAATACTGGATACCATTAGATAAAGTTTTTTCCCTTACTTCCCAGTCTCATGAATAATACCATGCGGTAGACGTAAGCATACATTTTCTCAAAAAAAGCAATAAAAAATATTATTATGTAACTTTACTGACTATAAAATAACCAGTTTCACAAATAATCGTGGAAAGGATGACAAACGAGCAGACTGTTCACCGACGACGGTAAGCGATCCCGTCATCCATAGACAACGCAACATACGGAGAGTCGCGAGTACTGTGTCAACATGGGACATTTGATAGAATCAGTTTATTGGATAGGATGGAGTAGGGACTAACGATATGGAGGGGAAAGGAGTGGGAAAAGAAAAGGGTAGACATGGCCATCCGGCATCCACAAAAGTCATGCATACTTTATCTTATGCAGACTTATAGTCATCGTAGAAGTCTCACGATTATTTTATATAATTTTTATAGGAAAAAGATATTTTTTTTTCTTTCCTGATAAATTATGATTTTTCGGTTAAAACTATTCGATGGAAACGTTGAAATGATGTAAGTTTTTTATTTAAGAGGTTACGATCTTTCAAGTAAAACACAAATGGCCGATTAAATATTTTATTACATACATTTACCCATTAACGTTACAATTGGAAATTCAAATTAATATCACATTATAAATAAATGTCTAAATCTTTATAAAACTAAAAACAAAACTTACAAAAAACAATATAATACAAATTGGTCTAAAACATGTGAGCAGCCACCAATAATTCATAAATCACAAACTTAAAAATATCTATAAAAATAAACTAATTTTAAAATTTGAACTCCACTGAAAACTAGACTTTTCTATAATGCAAAACTGGTAATTATTTGTGGGTTCTAAAACTCTTGAATAAAATTAATACTCTAAAACCAATACAATAAATACTTGAGGCATAAATGCTTTAGCTATTCTTAGTTTGTAAAATTTTTAAATTTTGCTTCACATAAATTACTTTACAAATAAAAGCAATCTATCCTTGAATTGATGGCTGACACAAATCAAATTTAAGGATAAAGGTTGTTGCTCGGGCGTATAACACAACGGATTTTATAAATAGTAATTTTTTTAAGTGAAAATGCAAATTCACAAGCTGTGTTATATATAAAGTCTACCATCAGTTCTGTCTGTCTACATTGATTGATTAAAACAATAAAAGCGTCATTTATATTTTGTTTTTCAGTCAAAAGAAATTGCCATTGAGTATGTTTTATTAAATGTAAGACATAATGTAGTGTTGCCAATAAAGAAAATGTTAATTGAGAATTTATAAGCGGCAAGACATTTGGAAGAATAACTTTAAAGTTATTAAAGATACTTAACATAAATTTGGTGGTTTTATTGCTACGAAATTAAAAATAAATCTTTTACGTTATTTTTGGATTTTATAGGATTAAATTAAGATAAATTGTAATTATCGTTTCTTAAAATAAGATTGAGAGTGAACTTAAAAGTTCTATGGAATATATACATATTACAGCAAACGTAAAGATCGATGCAAGTTTATATAGTAATCTTTAAATAGTCACCAATCAGTGTTGACTAACATATATTAAATTTATCCAAATTTTTGAGAATTTCTTGACCCCAGGCAATATTTATTTTAAAATTTGGCACATTAGTTTACAACCTTGTTTAAGGTACAAAATATCTCCATAATTATTATTAAATCGATTTAGACAAAGTCAGGGACAGAACAAGTATAAAATTTTATTTATCTGAAATATGCATTAAAACAACATGTGTATAGATGTGTTATCACTTTGTTTTTAATTCGGGGTCAAGAGGCAACATTATGCAATTATAATAAAATGTATCTTCGTTAATTAACGTAAACAAGGAATAAAGGTACAAATATAGGTAGAATACTAGAGTTAAAAACATGAAGTTTTTTAAATTAAATATGGTGTAGGTTCTTACAGTTGTTCTATGTTATTACTTATTACTATTATATTTTAGCAATAGTGTATAAAAATAGAAAATTATGTTATGAAATATTAAGGAGTGAACTGGTAACATTTATTTACATATATATTTATATACAAAGTTTTGTATATAGATAATAAGAATACATAACAGAGGAAAATTCCCTAAACATTAGATAAAATATATTAAAGATTATTATGTCATTTATTCCTTTTATATAATAATTTGACCAATTATAATTAATGTTGCCTGTATCATGAATAATTACAAAGTGTTAATAATCTGCCCGAGCGACAAGGAATCAACTAATTACAATTTTCTTATTTTCATTTACTTCTTTGCATTGGATTTTGTCATTGTAATTTAAACAATGAAAAATATTAAATAAGCCTTAAAATAATGAGATATTACTCTGTCATAGACATATTCTTTTACAATAACTTTAGTTATACTTTAAATATGCTTATAACAATATTTTTAAAGCTTTTTCGCATACCTATGTTTTAGATTAGAGTTTGGTTATTTTATAACATTAAAAATATAAGAAAGTTTTATTATATTATCAAAAAATAAAATGAATATTACAAGAAAAGTATACAGACATGATTTAATTATTTATTACTAAAATAGTATAAATATTAATTGACAGAAATGTGTGTGAAATGGATAAAAAAATGTCATAATTTAAAATTGATTTCTTTATACTTTTGTAAGACAAAAGCATATAAATTTTTAGTAAATTATTAATTAAAATAAACATTTACATAACAAGCACATGGTAACACTAACACTACTAGAAGAATAGACACATAATTTAAAGATGTCTTTTGAATATAAATAATTCTGTCTTCTTTATATTATATGTTATTTGAGTATCATAAGTAATGTATGTTTTAGTATATATTATACTTACTTATTATATTATTTAAGTCAATTTTAGCAGTTGTCTATTAATTATAACAATTTGATGTGAATAGTCTTTTTTAGTACCTTTCTGTCAGTAATTTTCACATTTATATGTGCTTACAGTATGGATGGAAAACAATTTTAACTTACCTAACATAGATTTTTTTTTGTTATTTTTATACTGAGCAATTTTTTTTAAATTACCATAATAATAATAATATCTTTGCATACATACTTCATTGATTTCTCATAGGATCCGTTGATTTGTATCATTATTTAATTATCGTCGGTAAGCCGTGTAGAGGTACTTCCTTGACTCAATCTTTTGGAGATCACATACATTATGCCCGATAAAGCCAAAACAACAGGCAAGGTGATTCCAACTGCTAAGACCGCAATGACAAATATTGAGAAAGTCTCGATGGGTGGAGTACCATAACCGATAGTGAAAGACCTGAAAATGTAAATTATACATATGTTACTATAGTTATTAGTTATACTGGGTAGCTGGTGAGTCAATTTCAATATGCCATGATATTATATATGAGATTCATATATGAATGATTCATTGATTTCTTTTGTGATTCATGATTCATCATAGTTGAAAAATTTGGGGCAATTTTATTACATAAATGTGATGACAGTAAAGTACCAAGTGCTCTCTTTTGATATTGTTAGTGACCTGACACTCATCCCGTATATTTAAAGTTTTAACTGCTTCCGTAGCCTAGTGGTCTGGGCCCTTGCTTTGTAAATGGGAGGTGGTGGTTCGAATACCATGGGGGAAAAATAATTTTGTGTTGTTGTTTCTTGGTTGGGTTAGGGCAAAAAATATGGGCTGATTACCAGATTGCCTGAAAAGATGATCCATGCCCGACGCATGAGCATGTAAAAAGTCGGTCCTGCGCCTGATCTCTCTCCACTCGTGACGGATATACAGCCCTTCGGGCTTTGAAAGTTAAGGGACAGAGAATGCGCCTGTGTCTGCGCGTACACTTGTGCACTATAATATCTCCTGCGAAGTTTGCTGATCTCTGGGTATATTGGCCGCCGTGACCGAAAATTCGGTCAGGAGGACTTTTATATTTAAAGTAAGCAGGCATTATAGTGCATAAGTGTATGCGTATTTTAGGGTTTAGAGTAAAAAAAGTTACATTACTAACAACTAATCAATCCGATGAATACATTTTATCCCTTTGAGTTGCAGAGGTCAGATGCAAGTCTTTCTGTGTAAAAACACATATTCAGGTAATATTTAATTGAATTAGAAGTCGATCTCCAGTAATTTGCGAATAAGGCTAGGAAAAAGAATAATATAAGAATATATAGAAAACTAACCATGCAGTGTAGTTATGTTGCTTGTAGAATCCGTCGCCTGGTTCACCGAAAGATATAAAAGCATCCTCAACTAAGATATTTTCTTCATCAAAGTCTTGATAGAAATTGTATAGAGTGCTCTCTTTGTAAAGTGATGCCCTGTGAAGAAAATATAATTTTTTACTATTAACATAAAGCCAACAATTTGGAATGAGTGGATATATAAAAAGCAAAGGGTCATCATTCCCATAGAATTATTTGTGATAATGTAAATAAGATTTAATTCTAATGAAATCTAAGATTTTGAGCCCATTACAGATTTTTACCAGATACCCTTTTCATAAGTGCTTTCAATAAAGCCCAAAAAAATTCGTTTTTAGAACAGAAAAATAACAAAACAGACTTCAAACGTCTTAAAAGTTTAGAAAACAATCTACTATTCCGATTTTTATAAAAAAAATTGTAGGACTATTGCGGAACAAGACCTTTCAGATAAAAAAGATTTTTTTTCAAATCAGTTCATAAGTTGCGGCATTTAGAAAATTTTGTTATTTTCATTCAAAAATAAACCTGTGAACCTATTTTTTTGGAAAACTCTAAGAGACTATTTACGAAAAATGTTCTATAATATAAATAAAAGAATTTTTTAATAATCTTTGAGAATTATGTTATTGACAAACTTTATTATTTCCAAGAATATTGATTTACTATATACTATTATATTTGTGTTTGTCTGACAATAATATAATAATATAATTGTTTTCATACAAAACAGCAAGACGCCTCAGAAGCGAAGATTAGTGAAAGACATTGTTTCAGTTATTTTTATTTAAAAAAGAAACAGACATATTTTTATGAAAATTACCAAGTAACTATATCCTTTCGAACAAAACAAAAAATTGTAAATTGTTTCATAACTTGCGGAACAATCGACAAACATACATAAAAAAAAATACAGTCAAAATGAAAACCTCCTATTTTGAAGTAGGATCCACTGTAGTGGCAACACAGTATCTATCAAACTTACCTCTCCAAGTCGCTCAGGTGCACTAAAGTCGAGCTGGCGACCCCGCGTTCGCTCTGCGTGTAGGCCACGGGACGGAACTGAAGGAAGCCACCTTCCCCCATAAAGAAGGCTCTAGGAGTCTTTATTTCTATCATCTGTTGGGATTATGAATTTTTATTTATTTATTAAACTATATCGCTGACAATTTACGATATCTCTGGCTCACAATACTACTTAACATAACATTTTAGTAACTAATAGGTGGCAGAGCATAACATCTTTTCACAGCTTTTGCTGCGCTTCTACGGCCATGCCTGGGGAAGTATTAACCGCCCCTTATAAAGACATAAAACAAAGTATACATGACTTTCGGGGATGCCAGCTGGCCATGTCTACCCTTTTCATATCCCCCTTCTAATCCCCTTCACATCCTTAATCCCGACCCCATCCTATCCAATAAAACTATTCTACCCAATTTTCCTGGTTGACAATGCACTCGCAACTCTCCGGATGTTGCGTGTGTCCATGAGCGACGGGATCGCTTACCATCAGGTGAACCGTCTACGCGTTTGTCATTCTTTCTTATAAAAAAAAATAAAAAATTAAATGTGTGTCTTTCTAATTTTGGTTGGAATATCAGCATGTCCTAAAAACACAGGTCTCCTCTAGCTCTTATTTTTCTCTGTCTTGGACTCCATAAGAGGCCTGCTATTTTCCTAAACTCATCTCTTCCATCGTTTCCTTGGCCTAAGAAAATGGGGTTTCTTTTTGAGTTTTTTCTTCTTCATAATGTAATTTGCTTAGACTATTTATCAGTTCTCTTTCTTAGTAAATGGGGATTATGAATGGTTGTACAAAAATCAGTTTTATTTCGACGGAGGTTTAGTTGTTGTAAAGATAACTTGCTATTCATAGGCCAAATAAAATTATATATGTAGAAACTATGGTCAGAAATTAAATGGCACTGAATCCTAAGATCGAACATAGCATTTAAAGGATAATAAAAGTAATTAGGCCGTACAGCCGTGGTAGCTCAGTGTCCGGGAGGTCGCTTTCACTTCTGTTTATTCGAGGCGAACCTGAGTTTGATCCCGGTGCTGGCACCAATGAAATTGTTAATTTTCTAGTTGCAATTTTAAGTGCTGATTTACCACGTGCTCTACGGTGAAGAAAAACATTGTGAGGAAACCTGCATATCTAAGAAAGTACATTTCTGAGATATGTGAAATCCGCTTATCCGCACTTGGGCTGCGTGGTGGACTATGCCCTATACCCTCGTTCTAGAGTAGGCCTTTTCCCAGCTGTGGGACAATTAAAAACAGGTTACTTTGCTTTCTTTTTTTAATAGTAGTAAGTGATGTTACACGGCAACTGTAATGGTTTTTTAAAAATAATGTTACCATTGAAAAAAAATATTGCATGGACAAATGTCAATTAAAACTTACATTATTAGAGATGGTAACAACAAGGAAGTAACTACACAGGGTAACTGGTGACTCGTTTTCAGTATTCAAGGATATTGTATGTGGGGATCATATATGAAGAATTATAATATTTATAATCGAAAATTAAATAAATACGACATGCAACGCATGTTCATACTAGCCGACACGGCTCGGTCGGGGCGAGGCGGAAGACAGGAGTGGGGGCGTTGGTTGCCGATCAGGCGCCGCGCCGAGTATCAACACTTCATTTAATTATTGGAAACCTTGAGCAAAAACTAAGCCAATAATTTTATTACTTAAATATGATGACAATCGTGCTCTCCTTTGATACCGTTGGTGACTCTCCAATCAACCTTTATAATTCCGTTCATATGTGCACTCACCTCAAAAACCCCAGGCGTGTGCTCGTCGTCCAAACTCTTCCTCATGATCGTCCGCATCATGTCCTTACTGCCATCGGTGCTCGCGAACATCATGTGCACAGCGAATCTCGAAGAGTTGTATTTTTGATATGTGGTCAAATTAACAAGGCTTATGTCGAACTGGGTCGAATTCGCCGTGTGGATCAGATGGGGGAGTTGTTCGGCCGAGTCCTTGTAGGGGAGTAGGTCCAGCTGCAAAAGGAGGCGGTGACATCACGGCTTACGTTAGTGCAGCTATACATGAGTAGCATAGGGTGTTTTATTAATAGACTTCAAATAGTAGGAGGTTTTCAATTAGGCTATATGTTCACATGATATTTTGAGTAAATTATTTTTTCAATATCACAGTTCCCCTCTATGATATCCACCCTCCTAACTTTCCTAGACCCATCAACATTCCTTTCCTTCTGACAATCTCAGAACATGTTTTTATAAAATTCCTTAATAAATTTATAACAACTAATAATATTACCCTTTAAATAGTATTTTCTTACTTTTCCCATTGTTATCTTATTTTTCTTTTGTGTTTATTATGTTCACTTATTTTAATATATTATATAATATACTAACCATTGTTTTATCCTTTGTCTAGATGTAAACAATCTGATCTACAGTATTATTCAACCTACCGATTAAAAGGCATTTCTACCGATCATCCTCACTATCAATTAACTGTTCTACTCAAACTTGACATTGGCAGAATCATTAAGTCACTCTTGATGGAGCCATTATAACAAAAGAAGAAGAGTAAACATGACATTTTGAGTAATTTTGTTACAGAAGCCATAAAAAATTGTAATATTATTCCAAATAAATACGAAAAATCAAATTAATCACGTAGAGAAACCAGGCAGGTTTTAGAATAACTATTTATTGGAAGAATTAGAATAACATTACATTTGAAATTGTTGCAAATCATATCTTTGTGAAGATCATTTTATGTATTTTGTAGTAAAACCTATTATTAAAATTTGATGACCAATTGTCACAGTTGCCGAGCCCTTGCTTTCAGAGTCGCGGGTCGTGGATCCCATCACCACACGGTTTTGGGTATAACATGACATACATTCCACATATATTCACGGTATATGTGGAATTTAAAAAGTTGGTTTTACATGCTTTATCAGATTAATTTAATTTTTAATTTGTCTTATTTTTATTACTATTGAATTTTGATTCTTACTATAGTATAATTTACTTAAACTATTGTTATTTAAGTATTAAAAGTTTAAATTATTAAACAAGAGGAAATTATTATTAAGAATTATCCTTGTGCAAAATATAGTATTAGTTTAAAAAAAATCCTTGCTGTTTTTGAAGTAATTTTTTATATGGGTGTATGGTTTGTGACAACAGTTCCTGTAATTGTTGGGACATTTATAATTTTTTTTATCTTAGTTTTCCTATAATCTGTCTCCTTGGTTATCTGGACATTCAGTAAAAGGTTGGGCGTTGCTACGTTTTGTGGCGTGCTCCGCATATGACCTGTGTCACATCCTCTTCTTTTATGCAGTTGGTTCACTATTTCTGGACTAAGTCTTGTGGTATTTTTCGTTTTAACCGACGCGCACGTTGCACATCGTCCGTTACTGACTGGGCGAGTATGTTTGGATGGTGAGTTATTCGTTCTTTGTATAGTTTTGTGTGACGTGTAATTTCTTGTTTTATAGTAGGTATCCTAAGGTCATGGTGTAGCAGCTCGTTGGGCACGTACCAGGGAGAGTTGGTTATTATTCGTAGGACCTTATTTTGGAACTTTTGCAATATCTCAATGTTCGATTGAGCTGCGTAGATTATCCTCTTGCGGAACCTCTATATTGTTAAGGGTTACTATGGGGCAAGACCCTTTTCTTAATGAAAGGTAACATGTACCAATTTGTTTTCGTTTGCTTTTATGCACCACATCGTTAGCCAGGTGGATATGTCATTAAGACCCTTCTGCAGTATCTTAGAAGCTGTTATCGGGTCGCTGTGCGTAGCTAGGATTGCTGTATCATAGGTAGATCAGCGGTATACAGTATGTAGAGAACTGGTCCCAGCACACTGCTCTGTGGAACTCCTGCTTTTATTGGGCATAGCTCAGATAGATATTCGCCACTTTGGACCATAAAATGCCTGTCTTCCAGGAAGGATTTCAGAACTCCATAAAAGTAGTCTAGTAGAGAAATTTTGGCTTTGTAGAGTAGGCCTTCATGCCAGACACAATCAAACGCCTGCGATATATCCAAGAAGACACTAGTACTTAGACTCCATGATCTTTTGGGTAAGTCTACCATATGTACTTGGTCTATGGTGGCATGCTTACTACGAATCCGAACTGGTGATCAGGGATCAACTTGCTTTCTCCGATTATTAGTAGTAAGCGTTTCAGCAGTAAGGATTCATATATCTTTAATGGGATGGGCGACAGGCTCATCGGCCTGTATGATTTTGCTACCTCAGGTGTCTTGTTTGGTTTTAATAGCATGATGATTTGTGCCACCTTCCATTGTGGGAGGAAGAATTGGAGAAGCGTTATGGCATTGACTATTCAATAAAGGGAAGTAAGGTAAGTTATGCCAGATCCTAGCAACTCATGCAATAATTGTTATTAAATCGTATCCTGGAGATTTTTTGGAATTTGTCATTCTTATGGTTTCGTAGACTTCATTCTTTGTGAATTTAGCCGGTAGTTCTTTGTTGTCATCGGGAGTGTCCAAGAAGTCAGTTATATGTTTGAGATGCTCAGGTGGACCTTCATACGGGTGTGGTGTAAATACTTGTTTAAGGTGTTCTTAGAAGGTAGCTTTTTCTTGGTCTGTGCGTGCCCAGGCGCCATTTGTTTTTGTAAGAGGAGGAGAAACAGGGACAGGCCGTTTTAGTTTTCTAATAGCTTTCCAGATTGAGTATTCCGAGGAAGCAGTGGCATCCAGGCCAATGAAATATTTCCTAAAGCCATCATTTCGTTCTTGATGTAATATATTTTTCAACTCTCTTATAATGTGGTCTAGGCGCCTTTTGATAATAGGGCATCTGTTTTGTTGCCACCGCTTTCGCAACCTTCTTTTCAGTGTAATTTTCTCCAGTATGTGTTTGGAAACGGATTAATTTGTACCTGGACGCTTTGATATCGGAGTTCGAGGTCCAAGCTGTTTCCTGCACACTACTGTTAAAATATTCCACAGCATCAATTACGTCTTCAACTGATTTTAGGTGTATTGGGACATTAAATGCTTTTTCCACTAGCTCTCGAAACAAATGCCAATTGGTATTTTTATTTTTGCGGCACATTCTACAGCACCTGTATGTAGTTCCACTATGATCGGAGAATGGTCTGAGGATAGGGTCCAAGGTGCTGCGACACGAGATGGTATTCTTTGCTATTCCTTTGGTGATGCAAAAGTCTATGACATCAGGGATTTTCTTGTTGTCTGTTGGCCAGTAAGTTGGGTATCCTGTAGAAACTACTTCCATATTTAGGGCTTGGACGCATTTCAGTAGTTCTGTGCCTCTTGGCAAAAACATTCTAGAGCCCCAAAAAGTATGCTTTGCATTAAAATCACCTCCTGCAATAAATCGATTTCCGAGAGATAGGAAGAATTCAGTTTCCTTTATAGTGTATCTTGGTGGTGAGTACAAAGCCGCTTATAACGATAGTTGTGGCTTGAATATAATTCTTGCAGTAATTGTTTCGGAGGTAGTGCTTTATACTTGATTTTATGACGACCGCTGACCTACCGTGCGCTTTATTATCTGGGTGGTTAGTGTTATATAGATTATAACCTGGGATGTTGAAGTAACTTCTCGACGTGAAATGGGTTTCCGAGATAAGCATTACATGTATATGGTGTATTTTTAGAAATATTTTCAACTCTTCA
>JAOCPS010174183.1:0-14395 GCA_025505425.1 Graphium colonna
TCGTCTGCGTACCACTTTATATTAGTTACATGTATTTAAAGAAATATATTTACATAGTACAAATAACAGAATGAAGGAAAAAAAAACAAAAATTAATAAAATTAATTTATACTAAAATGTGTTAGAGCGCGTGTGTGTTCATTAGCGTGTGCTTGTGTGTGTGTGTGTCTGTGTGTGTGTGTGTGTTTTCAGGAAAATCTGTTTAGTAGTTTTAATTTAATCAAAATAAAAATAAATAATTTATGTACTTTTGCGCATATCTCCGTCATTTAAGAATAAATTTCATGAATATTTTTTTGTATATCATAGAACATTCTTCGTAGATAGTGTCATAAAATTTTAAAAAAATCGGTTCATTGGTTTGTTTTTTGAATAAAAATAACTAAATTTAGAAATGTTTGCACATATCTCCGCGACTTATGAACGGATTTGAAAAAAATATTTTTTTATCTAATCACATCTGCAATGGCCGCCAATTTTTATAAATTGGCGGCCATTGCAGATGGTAATTTGGCAGAAGGGAAGATAGCCTTGTTCGGATGGGGTAAGAAACATAATGTGATAAAAAAAACGAATAATGCAGAATTTAAAAAAAAAGTGAACGTACAATTTTTTCAGTTATTTTGATTTAAAAAAATAAACTGTTTAACCACCTCGTAATTATATCCTTTTTTATGGAAAGGAAGACAAACGATCAGACATTATCGGATGTAAAGCGATCCCGTCGCCCATAGACACACGCAATATCTGGAGAGTCACGAGTGCGTTGTCAACCTGGGACATTGGATAGAATAGGTTTATTGGAAAAGATAGGTCGAGACATCTACAGAACTAATTAAATTGCTAATAATGAAATATTTCGAATAGCTTCAAGTAAAGAAGTTTGATCTTGGATCATTATTTTTTTTAATATTCCAAAAAAAAAATACGTCTACATTAAAATCATCTCCAAAATATATGGAGATGATTTCAATGTAGACGTAACGTAACGAATAATTAGAGAATAAAAATGGTGTTGCGATCATCAGTTTTAATTTAAAAACTGTCAAGAGTTTATGAAAGTATTAAAAATATTTATATAATATACTGGTAATTTATGAGGAGTATCAGTAAAATTAGTAATACAAAAATGCCATTTATTGCCCTACAATTAGCATTTGTTCATACTCAAATTCAAAAATCGGAAGAGACTGTTTGATTGGTTGAGGTCGCTCTAATTTCAGGAACGGATGCATTGAAAAACTACCACCATATAATTTTTTAAAAGTTCTTATTAAATCAATTAAAAGAACAATATTTATTATATTTTTCAGGATGAAAAGTATAAATTTACAAAAAGGAGGTCAATAGTCGATGGAAAATTTTAAAATGCAATAGGTGTTGCTAGTAATTCATCGACGGCTTCCGAATGTTTAGAACATGAAATTCTTTTACATAAACTGAATAATTGTGGTATTCAGAGCATTGTTATTGATCTCATTAGTTCCTAATTTAGTATCACCACCTCAAAAGTCAATAAAAATAGCGTAAACTCTTCAGGTTCTCAGATGAGATTTAACCCAATGTCACATGACAATGTGTTTTCCGCAGGGATCTATTTTGGGCCCATTTTTATTTTTGGTTAACAAAAATCACCCTTTTCGTCATATTCAGATATTCGCTGATAATGTTCCAATTCTTTTCAATGTAGATAGAAACCTAACAAGTTATGACGAAGTAAAAATGCTCTGTCAAGTATAATCCATTGGCTTACGGTTAATATCCTATGCTCAATGCAAAATAAATCTAAATGTATCAAACTCATTCTCCCATACGTACGGAGGCGAAATTTTATTTTGTGTGAAATAATAAACCGTTTAAATGTTCTAATTACATTGACTTTTGTTCTGACTGATTTACACTATCTTTCATCTCATGCAAGTAGACTAAGCTCCGTTGCTATTGTGATTAGGCAGCTAACTAATCCAGACAGTGGTCGCCCAGTTTATTTTAGCTGTTTTCGTAGTAATATATCGTATAGTATGTAACCGTGGCGCATAGTAGTAGATAATAAAACAATTTTATGCAATATATAAAACTAGGGAGGAGATAGGGATATCAAGCCACATTTATTTAAATAAGTTAATGTACTTATGGTTGCATCTAAATAAATATTTTGTAATATTTTACATATTAAATAAAGCTTTGATTGTTCATTTGTCAGTTAAGTCAATACTAAAAGTAAGGACAAACTTATCCGGACTTTCGCATATAAAAAGTTTACAAATAATCCATGGGGCAGAGTGTAGGCATCTGTGATATAAGTCTGTAATCAATATTAAGTATACCTATTGAACAATTTTAATATATAGTAAAAATGACACTTTAAAGTAAAGCTTACTATATTATTGCAGAATAGTTTGATGACAGGACTGTGTGGTAATATGATTGTTATTACTTGCGTTGATTTAAAAATATACCTATGTTTACCTTAAAAAATGGTAAACCAATATAATGTAAAAATAGCAGCTGTTAGTTATTTCGCAAATACTTCTCAGCGTTTTAAAATAATCAGAATCTGATTAATATAACCAAAATTAAAAAAAATTATGAACATGCCTTCAATGCTGATGAAACCTTTCATAACATAGTGCGAGCGTCTGTGTAAATAAACATTTTATGAATTTTAATTGGAGTTATATTATGAAAGCTGAATTTTTATACTGTTCTGATATAATAATTATTTATTAGGCAGTTTTAATAGTTTCTTTTAAAGGAGAACTGATCACCGTGGGTTGTTTGGCTACTAGATACATGGTCTTGGTAGCAAAGGTAATAAAAATAAAAATATTTTGTTATTTGATAGTTGACAATTCAGCTGTCAATAAGTAAAAAAAGTTTTTAAACGGTTCCGTAGTTTTTGTTTGGGCTTCGTTGAAAAGTGGAAAAATGGTAATATTTTCGTCATATTTTTCATTTTTATTACCGCATGGGAAAAACTCATCGCAAAGTTATGTGCTGTTTATGGTGACGAAGCCTTAAAAGAGCTGCAGTGTCAAAATTGGTTTGCCAAATTTCGTTCTGTTGATTTTTCACTCAAAGATGAAAAACGCTCTGGTCGTCCAGCTGAAGTTAATGATGCCATAATCAAAGCAATAATTGATTGGAATCGTCACAGTACACCACGTGAGATTGCAGTAAAGCTTAATGTATTGCATTAAAATCAATTAAAATAAATTGGCTATGTTTAAAAACTCGATACATGGGTTCCTCATGAACCGAAAGAAACGCATTAACAGCTGCGATTTGCTAAAGAAACGTAATGAAAATGATCCATTTTTAAAATGACTGATAACTGGCGATAAAAAATGGGTTGTTTACAACAATATCAAGTAGAAAAGACCGTGAAACAGGCCAGGTGAACCAACTCAAACAACATTAAAAGCTAATATTCATCAAAAGACGGTTTTGTTATCAGTTTGGTGGGATTACAAAGGAATTGTCTACTTTGAACTCTTACCACCCAACCGAACGATCAATTCTGATGTCAACATTGAACAATTAACGAAATTAAACAAAGCAGTTGAAGAAAAGCTGCCCGAATTGACAAATCGAATAAGTGTTATATTCCATTATGACAATGCAAGAAGGCTCCACACATCTTTGGTCACTCAGCAAAAATTATTGCAGCTTGGTTGGGATGTTTAGTCACATCCACCATATAGTTCTGACCTTGCACCATCTGATTACCTTTTGTTTCGATCTTTACAAAACTCCTTGAATGGTGAAAAAAATCAATAATAATGATAATGTCAAATCGTACCTGATTAAGTTTTTTGCTAATAAAAACCAGAAGTTTTATGAACGTGGAATTATCAAAATGGGTAATACAGAATAAACTTATTTAGATCCATGAAAAAAATTTCTTTGATTTTCTAAAAAGAATCCGCAATTATCCTAAGTTGCCAACCCATTACAATTATAGCTGATCCAAACAAAATGGATGTACGGTTTTCATTTTATATAAATGTCTTTCGGGCCATGATTGTGTATATCTTGGCACATTACTTCATGTGTGTGCAAATGTTATTTGGATTATTTACGTATGTAATACACAATCTACATATATATGATCTTCTATTTTTTTTTATTAACTTGTATATCTTTGTCATATGAAAAATATTTTTTTAAATATCATTGAATTTATATTTATGTTCAATTAGAATTTATGGTATGATTTTTTTATTACTAACTATACCTAAAATCTAAAGAGACAAAGACACGTGTTGCTCAAATGACGCTTGACGTGTCATTGACAAACGAATCAAAGCTTCATATTTACGGGCATACACACAGAGCCATCACGGAGCCTCAGATAAGATGAATTAAAGTCTTGGAAGTTTTTTCGAGGAGGTCAGACATCCTTTCACAGTTCTCGCTATACTTTTACGGCCATGCTCGTCCGGGGAAGTACCACCGTCCTATAAAAAATTGGCATAAAATAAAA
Source organism: Graphium colonna (assembly GCA_025505425.1). Classification (NCBI taxonomy): domain Eukaryota; kingdom Metazoa; phylum Arthropoda; class Insecta; order Lepidoptera; family Papilionidae; genus Graphium; species Graphium colonna. Next base: position 4,487 of record JAOCPS010174183.1, read on the forward strand.
CATGCATGACATCCTGGTTGCCGGATGGCCATTCCTTCCCTTTTCTTTTCCCAATCCCTCCCATTCAAATCCTTAATATGTTCCCAACCCGTCCTGTCCTGTTTTATACATTTTTCTAGATTGACAAGGCCCACGCAATTATCGGGATATTGTGTGTGGCAACCGGTTCACTAACATCAGGTGATGTGTGAACCCGTCACCACACACGACTCAGTGTCTGCTCGTTTGCCATTCTTTCTATATAAAAAGGCTTTACTTACCTGTACGTTCCTGACACCACGTAAAAATGTTCAGCGTCTTGAATGCAAGCGGCAGATGTCAAGATATAGTCTTCGTGAACGATCACTCCGCCACACAGCCAAGTCCTGTAGTTCGGTTTTTTATAGCTGTTCCGAGGTAATTTAAGGTAAACCTACAACGGGAAAAAGCAAATGAAGCCCTGGTGGCTGTTTGCGGACGCTCGAACTTAATTCTATTAACTCGAGGTGACATGTTACGGACTGCCTCACTTCAAACACTACTGCCGGAAACAAACTTAATTCTTAACTACTTGTATGCAAGTTTAAGTGCTGATTTACCACGTACTCAGCGGCATAGGAAAGTATTTTGAAGAAACCTAGCATATACAGGCTGATTGTAGAATCACCTACGATATTAAACGAGAGCACTCAGTACCGATTGCCATCATATTTATGTAATAAAATTAGGAGTATAGTTTTAGCCGAAATTTTCCAATAAATTAATGAAGTGTGGCAGTACAGCGTGGTGCCTACACAGCTGAGCACGCCGCAGATCATCGACCTCCCCGCCACTCCGGCCACGCCGTGTCCGCTGAGGTGAACATGAATTACGTAATAATTTTATTAGCTTTAGATTGTGTTTACTTAGTGGTAAATCAATATTTGTTATTAATAATATTTTTTTCCTCATATATGATCTCTAAATATAACGTCATAAAGTTTTGAAGGTGACTCGCCAGTCAACCTATATACTATGAGTAGCTCGCCAAACCACGCTGACTATGCACCCCTTATCCCTATCATTTTGTCTTGTCCTTTGCTTAGCAGTAGGATAATTTGAAAATATGCTGTTACTTCACTTTACAATTAGGGAATAAAAACTTTTTTGAAATGAAACCTCTTCACGCGTCAGAGAGCGATAAAACTAACTGAAACGATTTCACAGAGTCAGTTTGGAGATTTTCTCCTATGTTTCAAAATAGCTTATTTATATTTTCGTGAAAACTATTCAGGACAAAGTTTGCATATCGTATAATGGACAGTAGAAACAATGAAGTTTTTCTAAAAATGTTATTTTTTTCCTTCAATAAGTCCTTTTATCTAATAACATATGCTTTACGGATACTTGTAATTACCTCTTTATAAATATAGTACTAGGATATTTTTTAATTATTTATTTTTCACTAAAATTACCCTTTCTTACCATGTATGGCCTGCCTTCTGTAACTTCAAATCCACCGATGATTCTTCTAGAGTCGTTCAGGATCTTAGCTACATCGTCAGGCAAATGAGTGGTGACGTTGATGCTATGAACCCCAAAAACTACAAAGAGATATATTATAAAATGTAAAAAAAATAACTGACTACAAAGGTTTGGAAAGCTATCGAATTCTATATAAATCTAAACAGAACAATATATTACTATCGTTGCAGTTCCGTATGTAATTTTTTCAAAATAATTAGAAAAATATATAGACATGTGAAAATATTTATAAAGATGTTAAATAAAATGTACTGTACCGAATAAAATTAATAATATCGTTTTGTGAATTAAGGCTGACATTTTTTATGTTTTTGCGTCATTCGTAGTGCCAGAACCTAAACTACTTAATCACGAGAAACGAGAAATGAAAGATAAAAAATGTGATTGTTAATTTAACGGTTTGAAATCGGATTTAATCAAACGTGACATTTATTATATGACTTTCCGAATAGAATTACAGACAATGGACATGCACATACGTTTTTAGTGTGTTTACCTTCATTTTTAAATGCAAAAAATTGCTGAGTTTTCTCGGATTCTTTTACAACTTAAAAAAAAGAAATAAATCAATATTTTTATTAGTAATATAATTTAGTATATATATTATAATATTAACAATAATTTCTTTTATTTACGTGTCTGTTGCCGAATTTTTGATAAAACACCTCTGTGATTTTATCATGTTAATATTTAAAAAAAAAAAAAAATATTTCGAGCTATTGTTTTATGTGTAATTTCAATTGTTAGAGACATTTATACTAGCATACTTGGTTAGTTATATACACACAAGCTTAATCATATATGTATATATACAAAAATATGTCAGGGCAGAAATAAAAAAATCATGTTTATTTTTCTTGCGAACCAGCAGATTAAGAGAACCGCTAAAAGACAATTTAAATTAGCATCTTCATAATGGTGAAAAGATAAAAAAAAATTTATCTTTTTTTAATTACAGTTTGTATAATGTTTGTTTTTAAAATGTTCTCATTTCAAAAGAGGAACTTCCGGTGTCAATTTGAATGATATCAACTGTCACCAATGTTATATTTCTGCGACACTAAAATGAAATGAAATTATTTCTATTTAAGTGTCTTTTGATAGTGAAAACAAATAATTTACCACTTCTGTTATAAAAAGACTATTAATTACTATATATTTATTAAAAATTTGTCTTTTATACGTGTTGTTACTAAATGTAGGGACAAGGTACTTATTTAAAACGAAATTAAAGATAATTTTAACGTAAAGAGTTAGTCACTTTCAATACTTTACGTTACTTGACGTTATAATTGGGGATTATATATTTTATTTTATTTTTATTTAACGGTTTTAAGTGCTGATTTACCACGTGCTCTACGGTGAAGGAAAATATCGTGAGGAAACCTGCATATCTAAGAAATTATATTTCTGAGATATGTGTTCAATACGCATTTGGGCCGCGTGGTGGACTATGCCCTATACCCTCTTTCTAGAGGACGCCTTAGCCTAGCAATGGGATAATTAAAAATAGGCTGTTACTTTACTTTACTTTACAGTCAATCTACTCAGAGGGATAAAGCGAACTGCGCAGGAGATATTATGAAGCACGAGTGTACGTGCAGACACAGGTACACTTTCTGTTCGTTAACTCTCAAAGCACGATGGGACGGATATCCCACACGACCGGAGAGAGATCAGGCGCAGGACCGACTTTTAACATGCTTAACATATAACTCCCTGGGTCTTACGAGTGAAGCAAGAGCGCTTAGTAAGATGATGTGCTTTACTACTTGTATTGAATTTGGATGTAATATTTGCATTTAAAAAATGGAGAACTTTTCAGCCCGTCTAGGTAAGTTTAGAAAACTTTTCAATTCGTGTGACGCAGACGTGTGGGTTTCTGTTTGTTTGGGCTAAATTATCGTTTTAGAAAAATATTTTTTACCATCGGTGAAATGCATAGGTGTAATTAATTGTTTAATTTAACCCACATTCTCACGAGAAGGGGCAGCGAGTAGACATCAATTTAAATACTGTTCTTGCAGACCTTACTAAGACTTCATGGGTCAGTCTATGTCAATTCCGTCAGTCAGTGTCAATTTTATGTTTATTGATACAGTGTGATGATCATAACTGTAATTAAGGAGGCTTACACGTTTCCGTTTAAAATTTTATTCACATATAAACATCCGGTGGTTTTATAACAGTATGTTGATACTTTTACACCTCTATAGCAATGTTAAATGCGACAATAAGACCACTGTTTATTTTGAGTCAGCGTTCGCGAAAACATATTGTTTGAGTAAGAGATGGGTGCTTATCTATCTACAGAACATTATCTTGCCTTATCTATAATTGTAAAGGTACGTATAAAAGGTAACTATGAGGTAATTCGGCATTATAAGTAACGAACGAGCCATAACGAACACACTATAATTTAATTTATTGTGATATTGTAACGAACGAATATTCGATATTAAGGAACTGTTGGTTTAGTGACAATGAGGTTATTGATTTTGTTAGTTGTCGTAAGTACAATTTATTTTAATTTTAATGTGGTCACCTAACCGTGTTTCTAGTTAAATATATCAGTAATGTTACTGGTAGTGTTTGTAGTTAAAATGTGTTAAATTTATTATTAATAAAAAACTAATTAATTTAAAGAGACAACTGCTTTTTCGGATAATTTATAATAATTGTTATGTGTATACTCTGTAAGGATATTGGAGGCCCCATTGGTTATTATATTTACATTATTTATATTGTCATTATTTATGGTTAACTGACCTGAAAATCATAAAAAGCTTGCAATTATTGCGGTGGATTAAGCTATTGAAAAAAATCTTATAGCACACTATACTTCATACTCATATATAAAATAATATTTATATTCTTCGCAGAATTCTTCTAATAGGGTGGTGAAATTAAATTTTAATACTTTTTTATATTTATTTCGAATGTAATTAATTTAAATAATTATTTAAGAATTCAATAATATTTAAATAAACTCTTTCCTTTTTTGCCGTTTTATTAAATAATAATTTGTTAATATAATAAGTAGTCTGAACAATAAATAATGTTAAATTACTTTTCAATAAAATTGTCAACGTAAATATCATCTTATCTTAAATCTTTTTGACACTTTTCATTTATCTTCGTGCTTGCTAAATATTAAAATGAGTTCTTTTTATTTCATATTCACTTTTTTTTATATGTTACTTAGAAAATTTTTCATTTCCATAAAATTTTCAATGAATTTTTATACTATTTCAATGCATTGAATCACATAAATTATTTTTCGATTATATTTGTCAGAGAAGATTGTATAGATGTGTATGAATTTAATGCATCTTCAATATTCCAGGTGGGAGTTTGTCTGGTGAGTGCGAAGTATTTGCCTGATGAAAGTAACAATTTTAAGCAATTGTCAAATCGCTATAAGAGGTCTGATTCTGAAGATTCCCTTGATGAATCCAGCAGCAATGATGCTGATGATATATCCAATGAAGAGCTCAGAGAACAGTCTAAACTGCATGCCCGAATTGAAAAGATGAGACAAAAATTACTAGAAAAACAGGAAAAAGAAAGGCGTCAACAAGAAGAAGCCCAACAAAAGCTTGAGGAGAAAATAACTAAAGAATTGAAAAAGGAAGAAGAAAGACGACAGAAAGAAGAAGAAAGACGACAGAAAGAACTGCAAAAAGAAGAAGAAAGACGGCAAAAAGAAATGCAAAAGGAAGAAGCAAGAAGGATAAAGGAAGAAGAAAAACTACAGAAAGAGTTACAAAAACATGAAGAAAAGTTAGAAAAAGAGAGAATAAAACTAGAAGAACGCCAAAAAAAACTCAGAGAAAAGACTTTTGAAAATGAACAAAAGCGGCAAGAAATGTTGCAAAAGCAGTTAGAAGAAATGGAAGAAGAAACACTTAAATTACAAGAAGGTGATAGTTCTTCTTCTAATTCCGACACAGACGAATCATCGGAGTTAGAAGATTTCTGGAAATCCTACATATATGCAAAATATGGATTAAATGAAAGTAATACAGAATTAGAAAAGCGAATAGCTTTAAGAAGATATATGCAAGAAGAACTAGGTCTTAACGTTAATAGTACAGAAAGTGAACGTCGTCAAGCTATTTTACGTTTGATAGAAAGTAAGTGGCAAGCAGTGTCAGAGCAATATGCCTTACAGAGCCAAATGATGGATTTTGTAAACAGAGTTGGAATTGAAAAAATTCGTGCTCAGATAGAAAAGGAAATTGAAGAAATTAATAACAAAACAGATATTTTGAACAATATTAATTTACCGTGGGTACAACTTGCAAGAGATAATTTTGCTGAACAGGCCTCTTTCTTACAAACCATCAAAGAGTTTTTGGCAAGTATCTTGCCAAATTGGAATGATGAAAGTATATCTTCAACCGAATCAACATTTAATGAAGCCTCAAGCCAAACTGAAAAAGTTATTTCTTTGCCCTCGGAAAATCAAAATGTTTTTGAATCCCCAATAGTAACTTCGGATGTAAGTAACAAAGAGGACAGTTTGTCAAATATCAATAACTCAAATGATATAAATACTCCTATGACTTCAATACTGTCAGAAAATTCAGGGCCAAATGTTGCCGTTGATTCGTCATCAACCATTTTAGACAAGAACCCATCACCCGCTATTGGGAACTCTGGTAATGAGGGCTCTGGTACTAACGGTGCAGACGATACTAGCTCATCGATCATAACAGACGTTAACACCAATAAACCTGCCGTATTGGATACAGTTGTAAATAAGTCCGATATAATTTCAATAGCATCACCAAGAATGGCTTCAGACAGTGATTCAGATTTTGTTGATATCGTTAGTAACTCCAAAAACGAAGTAGATAGCAATGGTTCTTCAATAGGTGGAGCTAATTTAGACGTAGACACGAACTCAATTTCTAAATCAATAAGTACCAATTTAATTAGCGACAGAGATAGTTTACCTTCTGTTATCTCAACAGATGCATCGTCTTCCAGTACTACATCAGTTTTAAATAACCCGGATATAATTTCAACTACAATTACAGGAAGTATACCAGAGAGCGCTTCAGATATTACACCCACCGTAAATAACTCTAAAACTGAAGTTGATAGCACCGGTTCTTCAACTGATGGAATGAATTCAGCTACAAGCACAAACACTAACGGTATTATTCCAGCAATTTCTGAGTCAACGAGTACCAATTTAGCCAATAACAATAATGCTTTGCCATCTGTTATTTCAACAGATGCACCATTACCCGCTAGTGCCACATCAGGAGCTAGTCTTAACAATGAAGGAGATAGTGGTAGTTCAGTGAATAGAAATATTCTACCAATTGCTAATCAAGACTCTATTTCAAACTCAGTACCAAACACAAGTGACACGATATTTAGTGTTGCTGGTAAGACAACAAGTGATGATCTTTTAACAAATGAAATTGTAAACTATGTTGTAAATGAAGCAAAAAGCGATACTGTTTCACCAAGTTTAGAAAATTTACCTTCTACCGACGGTACAGGTGATAGTTTAAATATACCTGCAGATAAAATTAACAGTTTAAATACCGATCAAGATGCTTCAGTAACTATAATTCCAACTAACGATTTATCTTTACTTATAACAAATGTTATGTCATCATTTATTACAACTGAGGCATCAGAAAAAATATCGCAAGTAGCAACGGATTCAGAAATCAAATTGAATAGTGATATTCTGCAAAACACAGTGAATAATGCAAACGATGCAAATAACAATTTAACGGGTGTGTCGAATGTCCCATCACCAAATAATTTAGCCAACAATGAAAATATTTTGCCATCCACTACTGAGAGAAGTGAGTTAAATATTATTAAAAGTATTGGTGGGGAAACTGGTATTGGGAATAACCCAGAAGATATCATAACAACTGGCGCAAACTTAGCTCCTAGTACCGATGCAACTATATATTCTAGTTCATCATCCACTAACGATAATGATCCAATTATCACTTTGTCACCAGTTATATTAACAGAAAGCCGAGACAGTGCTCCCTCGATAACTAACGACTCGGCAAATACAGGAAAAAGCGATATCACTGCGGATCATACTGCAACAGTTATAACTGAAAGCTCAAACAAAATTATCGCCCCAGATGCGGAGCTTATAGTTGATGTTGCTACAAATAAAAATATTGAAGAGAATATCAGCAGCACTTTAACTAGTCCAATCGATAATGCAATTGAATCACACACCGATAAAATCATTTCTTTAAACAATAAACCCAATGATGCTATTGGTAATAATGAAAAGACGACTAGTATTCTTATTACACCTACTGAGTCAGCGAAAGCCATTGTTATTGAATCAATAGATAATCTACATCCTCAGGGAGTCGATGTAGCTTCGAAAGTTGATGAGCAAAATATTTCTAAAACATTTGACGTAACAGAGAATCAAAACTCAAGTGAACCTCTAACAACCATTAGTAGTATAGATTTAGATAACGTCGCTTCAACAGTATCTGATGCTATCTATGAGAAGGATGCTTTAGTTATATCTACATCAAGTCCTAGCGCTATGGTAACAGATAATGTAGATGTTGCATCCAAAGGAACTAATGTATCAAATTCTGACATTATCATAAGTAAAAATTCTTCTACAAATTCTAATGCCGTATCAAATGCTGAAACAACTGAGCTTCCTAAATCTGTAACAGACTCCCAGACTACGATTTTGGATCAATCTGTAAGCGTAAGTGACGCAAAACAAGTTGGAAATGAATATGTTACCGAAAATCAGTACACTGAAATGGATGTAACGTCGGCTGACACAGGAATACCTATTGTAACAGAAAGCAGCTATAATGAACCTATTAAAGATCAAGAGAGTCCTATCGATAATATTACAGTTCCTGTTGAAACAGGTGCATCAGTAATCGCCGTTTCCCAGCAATAATTGTTTTTTAATGTCAAAATAGGCAAGCTACAAGCATCAGGCTTATTTAAATTATATATTTGTTTTACTATTATTATTGAAATGCAATAAATAAATGTAAATTAATTCCAGTATTTTGTGTTTTCACCACGTAAATTGGATATACATTTGAGATTTTTTTTATGTTATATTTTATTCTAATGATTATTACATTACATTTGGACTTGTTAATTTTGTACGGGATATTTGTTTTTTATGTAATTATTTAAGCAGATGTCATAAAAATTCTCTTTATGATTGAAAGTTAAGGTTTTTTACTAAATAAGTAGATCATACAAAATAAAAGAATAAAGATATTTAAGTGTATATTTTACTACTGACTTCTATAAAAGTAATTTTTACAATTTGGCTTTATCATAGGTATACTTAAATGGAATGCTTAACAGAGGTATTTTATAAAAGTAATCTAAATATTTAAAACTAAATTATAATTATAATATAATACTTAAATTTTAAAATTCAAATAATTCTAAATATTAATGTCAAATCCAGTATTTATTGGCTGTATTAGGAGGATTAGGATAATTATGTTGGTTCAACGGGTCTACCATATTAGGAAATGCATATGGGTCATTCATATATTTGTATTCACTAGATAAGCCGGCCAAACTCATATTAAGAGAGCTATGAGAAGGACTCCAATTCGTTGATGAAGTGGGATCGACCGATACTTTAGAATAATCTGTAGGAACTTTAGGATATTCACTAGCTGGTAACTCTTTAGTATAGTCACTTGGTGCACTTTTGGCATAAGACTCGTCTCGGGGCTCTATAACCTCTTCACCCGTTACTTTATCTTCTCCTTCAGTTTCTTTTGGCAAATAGTTGATAGTTTTATTATAAACATCATTATTAGTATAACGTGGATAATCATTTCTTGGTACGCTTGGGTCTAATATTTGGCTATGAGGGGGTCCACTTGTGCCAGTGACGAGATGTCCGAATGTTGAACCTGATGTACTCGGAAAAGCTGCGTTTTGAAAAGCTTGATTTAAGTGCTGTGACTGTGCCATAAGCTGGTTGTAGTTAGCATATTTTTGATGATGCCAGCTATCACTGTGCTGGGGATGATGTTGCGAGAGTGTAGGTATCTCTCCTGCCGGATAGGGGCACGGTAACTGTGGCATTGGTATTGACGAATAGCTTGCTAGTGTTTGCGCAGTATTTGAGCCCGTGTGCTTTCGAAGCCGTGCTCTGCGGTTAGAGAACCAAACCTATAAGTAGATAAACATATTATTAGTTAAATGTAAATATATTGAAAAATATTCTGTGAATAACTTAGCCTTATCTCCTAATAGATAATAACTACTTTAAGTTTTATCTCAACAAATAATTGAAATAGAAAAAGGCAGAACAACATTATTTAATATTATTTCTAAGACTTACGCGAATATTTGACATTTTAAATTAAACAACTTTACGGATTTTATCGC
>JAOCPS010174292.1:0-14395 GCA_025505425.1 Graphium colonna
AAAGGTGACAAACGAGCAGATGGCCGAGCCGATCTTATTAGAGTAACACTAATAATCATCACCCATGGGCACCGCAGTAACAGCATAGACGTATCTGCGTTACTGACCTTTTTAATAAAGTAAGTTACTGGAAAAAGTATAAGTTATGATGTGTATAATTTTTATAAAGAATATTTAGCAAACTGAATAGTATATCCTGGTCAGATAAGTTCAAAATAATATTATATTATATATAAATTCTATAATATTTAAAGTGCATGTGTTAATTGTTTAATATCTTTATTTGATTATGCTGTCAAATATTATGAATGCTGTTTGCGCCTATGAGTGAGGTGGCACTAAAATTGTGTTGTGTGCTTTTTTACTTGAAATGGTGATCACTTTGTCGGTGCAACGTAATAAATATAATAAAATAAAAGTTATAAAAGCCAGTTAGACAAGGAGAGGATATTGTACGCAAATACCTTTTATATGAAACGGAATGCAAAGGTGAAAGAAGGTACGTCAGTTTAGTGTGAGGTGGTGGAACCTCTACAATAGAGCTCTCAGCTAGGTTCTAATCGAGCTGTAAGATGATTTTGTACATAAACCACATTATGTTGGATATAAACTACTAAGTTGATCACAATAGCCCGCTGGAGTACTACACTTTACATAAAAAGCCAACGTAAAATAAAATGTAATTGTGTTATGGGCCTGCCAAATGTTTAATCTCTATATTTCTTTTCCCACTCCTTTCCCTTTTTAAATACACTCCCATTCTGCCTTATTATTTTTTTTCTGAAATCAGCACACTTGACAGTGATGAGGCTTTTGATTAATATAAGGTGCACCGTCTGCTTGCTTGTCAAGTTCTATTAATAAAAAAATCCCATCAAAAATTTTCTTTCAATATTTATTACATCAATTCTAAAAATTAAGCGGCAACAGCTTAATGATTCAGGATATGGACATCCGACCGCCTGGTCGAAGGTTCCAAACCAGTTATCCGACTATTGTCTTGAACCATACCTCAGCACAAGCCCGAAATTTAGTGCAAAATGGTTTAGAACATTAGTAAGATTTCAAGTTATTTTTTTAACTAATAAATAAATAAATAATATTTTAACTCTTTAGAGATGGTAGAGCATAAGAACTTTTCACAGCTTTTGCTGCACTTCTACGGCTGTGCTCGCCCGGAAAAGTACCACCGCCCTTTATAAAGTCTGCATAAAATAAAGTATGCATGACTTTTGGGGATGCCGGAAGGCCATGTCTACCCTTTTCTTTTCGTGTTCCTATCCTCTCCAAATTCTTAATACCGACCTCATTCTATCCAATAAACCTATTATATCCGAAATCCCAGATTGACAACGCACTCGCAACTGTCCGGATGTTGCGTTTGTCTATGGGTGACGGGATCGCTTACTATCAGGTGAACCGTCTGGTCGTTTGTCTTCCTTTCCATAAAAAAAAAACTTAATCCCATATAGTCTAGACATTGAATATAAATTCGCATAAATCCAGTGGAAGTGAAGCCTTGTCTTTAATGGATTTGTTACTCTAATCCACTTGGGAATGGATTATTACCGATATAATCCATTTGGCGGACGTACATAGGCAGAGTAAACAAATCGTTCAATGGATTACATCGGTATAAAATGAGGAAGTAAACCTCGGCGTGGTTTTACCCGGCGGATTAGAGCTGAACGGATTACAGGTATAGTCGGTACTTGCGAAAACAAAATAACTACATGTAGGGAATTAAAAGCTACATTCTACTAATATAATGCAAAAATTTTTAGGTTTTTTTTTTATTATTTAGTGTATTTATTATAGAAAAAATGATAAAACTTTATGATAATACTTACATGGTATAAATATGATTACCTAAAGAGTGAACATTATTGATATATTTTGTATTATGTTATAGAGTAAAGAAACTATTATGCCAATTTTTATGAAAAATTATGGGACCGTCTATCCTATATATCCTGTAAAAAAAGAATTTCGTAAATCAGTATATAATTGGCGCAGAAATTGATAACAAAATTAAATCATAATTGTCTGTAAAAATCCACAATATAAAGGCGCGGCTTAATGTAATATTGCTACTTAAATTGTTAATGTTTACTTATGATTAATAAACGCTATTCTATTCTACTTTTTACATAAAACAAATATGAGCATTTACAAAACATTTCGGAAATATTCATTTTCAGTAAAAAAAGGGCCATACATGGCCTGTAGAGGATGCTTTATTTAAAAAAGCATCTTAAGGCGTATAGTGTTGTTCAAGATTTTTTTTTTATAATTGATATAAAGATGAATTTTCCAACCTGTCGCATTTCCTAAAACCACCTTGATTAGATTGGCGTATTGTTGATTCTAGATATTGTTGAATGAATTTAAAATAATAATTTGGTTTCTCAGTCCAAAAAGTATAATGCGCACAATTTAAAAATTACTAATAAATGACAGCATAATTTTGCTAACATCAAGGTAGGTTCATCTTGCTGAAGACACAACCTCCTCTTTCACTTCTCCCTGACATGACAGAGCAACTGCTGAGTTTTTCGCCCGCTCGTCTCAGCAGAATTTGCTTCCAAACTGGCGGTAGCTTCATTACGAACATTGATATCATGCTACTGTAAAATTTAGACATTTCGTAAGAACGCGTAAGCATCTATGTGAATAAAGATATTTTGAATTTGACTCTTTGGATCTTGGATCTAGCACTAAGGAGCAATATATTTAAAGACATATCCTTTCGAAACGGTTTTCAGATCATACCATGTCAGGCAACGCTTTTGGTATCCGCTTATGATGCCAACACTGATACTGCCACGAACGTGCGCAGGTGGTGTCACAGGTCGTGGGTTCGACTCCCACCAGTATAATTTATAAATTCATCTACATAAATGTATGACAAACAGTTATTTCTATGACCTATAAATAGTTGTATCTTATCAGGAGACCTTCTTCTTATTCATGTTCGTAAAACGTCCTTGTAGCATAAGACCTACAAGTTAAAATGAGGGCAGCGTTTTTAGAAAAAGGAAATAAGAAAAAAATGTGTTGTGTATGCGGTTAGCCCGCGTAACAGTACATAAATTTGTTAATTTATTTAAAACTCACTATTGCACAAATCAAAATTGCATAAAGGCGAATTTTTGCCAGTCAACCTTTGTGTGGTACCGAGAGACTGCGGTAGATGCACAATTGTTAATAAAATTTCAAAAGAAAAAATACAAAACGTCGTCTGTTTGATAATATAAATATAGACAAAAATACTTATAACATATTACATGTATAAATACTATTTAATAATGAATAGAATCTGCTGTTAAAGTTTTCCAAAAGTAAGCTCGGGCTTTTCGTTTAAACGTAGAGCGATTTTCAGCCATCCTGACATCCATTATATGTGCGTGCGATGCGTTTCACATTTCATGGAAATTAACTGAGGAAATTTATTTTTATGTAGGGCTTTGATATTTTCCGACATTAAATAACGAGTTAAGGTTTTGAACTAAATCCTGAAAATGTTACAAAACTGAAAAGACTATAGCATAACGTCTACCAAAAAATGATTATTAATTCGTAGACAAACGAAAAATAAAATTCGATAAAAATGAAAAAAACATCAGGCTGATTAAGGCATGTTTTATCTGTGGTCCTATATTTAAATGATATCTTATGTAAACAAATATATACTGTGATCTCTAAATATTAATTTTCTCTATGGGTCTAAATCATAGAGGGAGGAAATATATTATGATACTCTAAATAGACAACTGCCATTTATAAGTCAAATTGTAAATTCAAATACGCGCCGATGTGAAATATTAAATATAAAATTGATGCCTGAATTAAAATATGCCGCTCTATGCTTACTCATCTTAATTTCAGTTTTTACGGAGCAATGTTTTTCTCTCACTGAAATTGATGGAGCCATCAACTTTAAAGTTAGTTTCAGACTTTTGTGTTAAATAATAATTAACTAAAGTGTAGACACTACTACATTTAATTTAGTCATAAACGCCTCTATGACAAAATCATAACATTTCGAATGAAAAAGAAATTTAAAGTAAATGTAATTCCTTGTTATATCAAGAAAAGATACTATAACATATTAAGAAAATATATTTTAAATTTGAACATAGTGATTTACCACAACACTAATTTGTATTCTTAAAACTTTATTGAGCGGGTAATTATTTCAAAACTTTGCATTAGTGCCTATAAGATTTTGGAAGCCAAATAAAATATCAATCATAAGTAGAGGATTTAATAATTTAAAAAATTAAACATCTTAACGGATCTTATGGCAGTTTGTTTCGAACCCTTTACAGGGTTCGTACGTTCATGGTCACAGGTAGAGATGAGGTGATGGAAGCCCTGGTGTCGCTTGTCAATCATCGCAGTATCTATTAATACGATTTTATAGGTATTGCAGTGATTAAAGTAAACCGCGATAAAATCCGCAATACTATTTAAGTGAAAATGGCGACATTCTCGTACTTCTTAGAAATAATATTGATAATTAACAAGTTTCTTTTTAGGATGTGTTAAAGGAGAATATAAATCTTACACGTTACGATGATTACTGTGCTTTAAAAATTGTAGGAGGTACACCAGCGGCCAATGAGCTCGTGCCCTATCAGGTGCGTTTTTAAACATTAATGTATGAAGGTTATAATAATATAGTAACAGCTTATGATGGTAAGTGATCCAATTGTCCGCTGACATACGCAACATCCGGAGTAAGCAAGTACGTTATCAACCTGGAAAATAGGATAGAATATGTTTATTGGATAGGATGAGGTCCGGATTAAGGATTTGGAGGGGATAGGAGAGGGAAAAGAAAAGCGTAGACATGGCCGTCCGGCATCCCAAAAAACATTCATACTTTATTTTATGCCGACTTTATAAAGGGATGTGGTACTTCCCCGGGAGAGCGCGGTCGTAGAAGTACATAAAAAGCTGTGGAAAGAAGTATGACTACATATTTTAGAAATGTTCTATTATTTCTTAAAAGTGCACGTTGCTACGTGCTTTACAAAGTACCGTGCATAAGCTAAATCAGCACATAAAATTGTAATTGAGAATTCCAGGTTCGTCTCGAGTGTACATTAATGTGTACTAAAGTAGTACACTCTACTTCAATGAAGTTACAATAGTTGATAATAATGTATCTCTAGTGCTAAAAATGTACATATATACTCATATTAAAAATTGGAAAGGATGTCTCTTTCTGTTACTGAAACACATCATGACAGATCTGTGGGTATGGATATTTGTCTTACAAATTTTATTAGCTGAATTCACATAGTGGATAGACAATTTTTTGGAACAATCCTAAAAAAATAAATGCAGGTGAAGTCCAATATGTTTATAATCAATAACAGTAGTCACTCATGTTTAGACTTGTTTATAATTAAATTTGTGAATTTATTTACTTTGTTTTTTTAGGTGTCTCTCAGAATGGCGCATTATGTAGGTACATATTGGAGTTCGTATTGCGGCGGCTCACTTGTTACTCTGGAATTTGTCCTCACAGCTGCGCATTGTATAATAGATTTTGTGTAAGGATTCGTGACGTAATCGCAACTTTATTAACTTTTCTTGTTTTGCACGCCTCATCATAAGCTAATGAAAGTACGTCAAATATTTTGAAATGCACTACAATATTTTTGTTTCCGAGACTTACGCGAATGTAAGACATTTTAAATTAAACAACTTTACGGATTTCATCGCGGTTTAATTTTAAAATTTTATCACCCGACGAACGAATCACGAACCCTTTACAGCGTTCACGGTCACGCTTTCAAAGCATTACAGTCGTTTAAACATCCATAAAAGTGAATAAATATGTTAAGTGTAACAAAATATTAATGACTTTATCGCGTCGTATTAACGTATACATTTGAAAGGCCTTATATTCAATTAGAACTTTTTTATAAAAAATATGGCAGATAAGCTGACGGTATATCTGATGTTAAGTGATGGGTGGACAACGCACTCGCGACTCTCCAGATGTGTGTCTATGGGCGACGGAATTGCTTACCACCAGATGAACCGTCAGCTAGTTTGTCTTCTTTTTCATAAAAAAAAAGCCAAGACATATACTGCAAGCAATTCTAACTTCTCAAAATAATACTCAAAGAATTCTATCGAAATGGTCAGATTTCATCAGCTGTTATCTCCAAAAAGTGAAGAAAAATGTATCTATCAATAGAACAGACAAATATTAAAATACGTATGAGAATTCGATCTTTTGTTTGACCGCCCCGATGACATCAGCAAACATGGCTATTGATGGATGCGGTTGTTTTCGTTGTCTCGAACTCCTTATCACCCTTTCTTGGAACAGCCTATCGTACCTGATAAGGCGATGCGTTAACGCTCAAAGAAACAATGTACAATCACAACAATCTTTATCGAGAGCTATGATGCATAGGATGAAGTGGCAATCCAAGTTACGTGTCTGAATCATAAGATATTTTTCTAATTTTGACCAGAGGTCATGCAATATTTGCTAGCCGACCCCTAAAATCTGGAAATAAGGCTAGGAAGAAGAAGACGACTAGAGGTAGAACATAATTTTCACAGCATATACTGCACTTCTACGGCCGCGCTCGCCAGGGGAAGTGCCACCATCCTTTATAAAGTCTGCGTAAAATAAAGTTGCCGGATGGCGATGTCTACCTTTTTCTTTTCGCACTCATTTCTCTTCCAAATCCGTAATCCCGACCCCATCCTATCCTTCACAGATTGACAACGCACTCATAACTCTCCGGATGTTTTGAGTGTATTGGCACGCGGGATCTCGTTTGTCTTCCTTCACATAAAAAAGGAAGTAGAAGACTAGAGGTCTATCAATGGTCCAAATTCGGCGCAATTTTTTTTATTATTGACATCTGATTCTCCTACATAACATATTCTATTTAATATCTTCACGCCTATCAATTCATGCAATATCTAGGCATGGAAAAATTACTAAACGTATATATACTTATTTGTATATAAATTACTATATTACTCAGTTATAATGTGCCATGTTCACCGTAAACTTAACCAAAAAACCGGAGTCCACTACTGGAGACCACACTTTGTTTCCACTCTTCGACTCCAGGGTGAGTTCAGTGACAAATGACTATCGATGATCCTAAAGCAACCTAAGGATATTCTTACATAAAAAATAACTAACAATAGATATCCTTGTCTAAACAGAAACTTAACACGTAATAGAGTATATAAATCCAGAATATAAACATCATACAACCGATTGGCGTGAGAATATTATTCTTTACCTACACACGGGTATTACACGAGATATTCGAACGAATTACAGATTCAACAACAAAGTATCTGGAGGGCAACGAGAAACAGTACAAACGGATTCACATCCCAACATATGCGGGTACAAAAAAACGCAGAAAGCAAGAACAACGTCCCGTCTCAGGATATTAAACATAATGGTGACCGCGCCCGTTGTAGGGAGACGGGAAAATAAAAAAAAGGGGTTCATCTCTCGGTTCGTAATAAACGGGTGATTAGGATGACACTTTCAAGATCCAATATAGGAAATAAGTTTTCAGATGTGTCATCAAAAATTAGTACTGCGTCCTAATTTTAAAAAGACGTAGAATAGAAAATGACATATTTATTAGATTGCATGGTAATATTTACTTCAATTATGTTTTTTCGAGGCGAGCCTGAATTCGATCCCCGGTGCCGACACCAATGAAATAGTCAAATTTCTAATTGAAATTTTAAGTGCTGAATTACGACGTGATCTTCGGTGATGGAAAACATTGTAGGGAAATTTGAATATCTGTGAAATGAGATTTCTTAGATATATGAAGTTCACCAAGCCGCACTGGGGCCCCGTGGTGGACTATACCCTATACCCTCATTCTGGAGTGGGATAATCCAAAAATAGGCTGGTTCTTTTTATATGATATCTTACTTGCCATTAAAAACACAGATGTATTGATCTCAATTTTAAAAGGAAGTAAAATAAATATATAGACATTAAATCCAAAGCATAAAAGTTAAGTTATTTTTAATAATACCATTAAATACGAAAATATGTCCATGGGCGTATCTATGGTTATTTTCCGGGGGCGGCTTCCAAAGCTTCTTAAGTATTAGAATTTGAAATCGGTAATCCAACATCCTGGGGTGGGCGTAGACCATCCTGGTGAGGGCACGGCCTACCCAGCCCCCCTCTACATATGCAGGTGTTTTCATTTTTAAGTCGTAGAATTTAAAACGCAATATTAAATCCGTGATATGAGAGGCGTAGCGTCAAAGGCGAAATATCAAAGACGCAGTACAAATCAAGTATGAAAGACGGTACATATTATGTCGTCGCTGTTTACCGCAACGTACTTTTGTAATGTAGGTAAGACGCCACAAATAACATAAATACCCTCATTGTTTAACATTAAAAGTTAAAATGTTGATTATCTAATGATTTACATGGTTGATTTACTTCTAAATAAAGGTACTAATTAATAACCTTAATTCGCAAACCAGCCAACTCCATTTGAATAATTTTATCAGGGAAACCGTAAAAAATTGTAATATTTTTCAAATTTAACACAAAAAAGAAAGTAAATTAATTAAGCAGTTTTATTTATTCAAATAATTGTGATAACATTACATTTTAAATTGTTGCAAATGATGTCTTTGCGAACTTCACGGTTCGACGAGTGGAGTTAGCTGGTTTGCAGATTAAGGTATCGTTATATGAAATTTCTCCTTTTTGTGTCTTTTTGGAACAAAGAAAAAAAATCGTATAATTAATTGGTTTACTTTGATAACAGAGCCTGCAAATTCTCCTGTTTATTGCGAAGCGGCACTTAGTGCGGTAGTGTCACTTAATCAAGAATAAATTATACGCAACCCTAAGACAGATCCCATTCTCAGCCCTTAATCGTTTCGAAGATTCGTCTTTTATGTACTACCCGAAAACAAGTTAACCCTTATATCTTCTTCTCTTATCTCTTACCTCCATGCACCATGCCCAAAAGTGGTAGTGGTAGTGGTAATTTTTTTCATTATTTCTTAGGACATCACGCTTCATGGATTCGATGTTGTAACCAGGGAATTTAATTTAAAGTATAAAAGTATGAATTTTGCTTTACCTACATCAAGTTTACGCAATGTCATAGAGATATAGAATGCAATAGTAACTATTTTTGGAATTTTTCGATTTTATCAAATATCTCGCAACTGGGTTTTTTTGAGTTAATATCACAAGTCTAGTCTCCAAAACAAAACGTTTGGTAACGTTTGCCATATAAATTTTTATAAGGCATTGTCCTTTATATCATATTAAAAATCAAATCCAGCCACTTCGGAACACATGGCAACCCTACAGAGTCGGATAATGCGTAAAAACGGGAGAAGGCTGCCTACCACATCTACCTAACTAAATATAGATCCGCAGCGGCTCGGGCACCGGAATTTACACTCTAAACAACGCAGGCCCGAGTACATTAGCCGAACTTACTCGCGGACGATTGAACTGCAATTTAATAACTACCCACGTGTTAGCGGAAAGTTAATGTACCAACTTATAATATGATCTATACAAAATTGGAAAAACAGATTTAAAATAGCTTGAAAGTGTGCTCGAAACATAACTCCTACGTTATTTTGATTTAAGAAAACAGAATTTTATGCAAGTTAGGGGACCATTTCGATAGTATAACACTATCAAATCCTATACATAAAAATAGAGAACTTTCCTCCTTTTTGAAGTCGGTTAAAAAGAGAGATATTGATACACACAATGATATGCAACAGAAATAACTTCATGACACATTCGAAAAGACACTTTTCTCTAATCACTCGTAAAGAGACTAGATAAGAATTGTAATGTTTTCAGTTTCATTACAGACTTGAATATGCATATAGTAACTTCATTGACTCTCGCTGTTTTGAAATGTGTGTGTTCGCTTGTCTTGCAGGTTTATTTAGGTGATATCACAAGCAAGGACGTCATTCGTTATCAACGTGCGTACCATAATTATTTTACATTATTTACAACAAAATACACAATGTTGAACCTGTCAATTAAATGCTGCACCTCGAGTTATTACAACGCAAACGCGAGCGAAGGCGATAAAATATGTATTCTTGATCAAATATTTATAGGATACATAAAATATAATCTACACAACGTTTGTAATATAACCAATTTATCATTCTACAAGTTTTCCGCAGAAAATTATAAAAAAGGACATCAAACATCTCGAAAGTGTACTTCCGGAACATATCTTCTGCGTCATTTCGATTTAGAATCAAACTACTGATCAGGATTTTATGAAAATTTTGTGGGACTATTTTGGAAGTATATCTCCGTATTGGATAAAAAATTAATTTTGATAATCAACTCACGAACATATAAAAAATAATAAAAACGGCCGAATTGAGAATGCTTTTTTGCAGTTGGTTAATAACATCTAAATAACAGATGACATTTAATTAAATCGATGCAACTTCAAAAGTGAAATTTTACCGAATAAAACTAAAATATCTGACAAAGTACCAGATTCAGAAACTTATACAACTTAATAATATTTATAATAGAGCAAACTAATACAAGAAAATGTATCATGTTCAAGAAGTTCATGAAGATAATAAACTATATATCTCCGATAGAATTTTCGATTCACTAAGCCTCGACGTATACGAGGCTGCGAGCTTGATACAAAAATTAATGATCCTTGCAAGCAGTCATTTCAAGTGGTTGAGTCTGATCCGATGATAAATTGCTTTATAGCCGAGACAATTCCTTGGCCCGCTGGTTATTTATGGCAATAAAGCAATCCAAGATGGCAGTCCCGTGTCACTTCAGCCCACTTGTAACAGATGCGGAATAAACCCTCGAAACAATTGTTGCTCGAGTGTTTAAAAGGCATTTATTTATTAGGTATTTCGTGTTACTCTTCAAATGTAAAAAAAAAATTCAACCTTGACGTAATCACTTATTTTATTTATTTATTATTTATTGAAGAAACCTTAAAATTATGGTAACAAAAGGCGGACTTAATGCCTTCAGGCATTCTCTTCCAGTCAACCAAGACAATATATTTAAAAAAAAAGAAAATTATAATGCAGTAAAGATATACTCGCGGTGAATAAATGCTCTGCTGATGTAAATATAGGTTAAAAATTACAAAATATATATTAAAATGATTAATACCGGCAAAATGCAAAAATGTGTATGCAATTTTATTCTTATTAAAATACATATAATTTGTGACAGGTGTTGCCTGTCACTGATCACGCAATAAAGCCGGGAAAAGGGCGAATAGGAGAGCGCTCCAAATAACGTTGGCTGAAACAACAGAATGCCGAATACGAATAGATTTCCGTAAAGCGAACACATGCTCACTTCCTCGGTTGATGGCCATAAAAAAAACACGAGCGACGGCGTCGAAAGACTTGGCCTGGGCAGGGGGAACTGTATTGATCCGTCTAACCCCCTCCCCTCGCCCCGCAGACAACCCCTGCCGGGCCCGACCACACCCCGTCGACTCATGGGACTTTCCGATTCAACGCCCCGGCAACATGGAAAAACATTAAGCCTAATACCCACCCTGTAGGTTAACTATCGGGCACCAATCAGTCTGTATTCATCGATCGGCGAAATTTCTAGAAATGTAGCCTTTGTTGCATCTACCTACGTATTGAGTAATTGTTCCGATTTGCTACGTACGATCGCAGTTACCCCAGCAGGGTTATAAATTATGCGCATGTGTTGACGGAATTCATCAGAAATATTTCCGGAATTGTGTAGTACTTTTACAGCTGTCTGTTTTGTCGGTATTTTTAAGAAATACGACTTTCACGACTTCATGTCTGCTGTATGCAAGAATGTCGCCTTATATAGATGGTTTATTCGATTGCGTGCACAATGAGAGGGCGTTTTGGTAAGTTCGTTGACTCCGCGAACAATGTGGTCCCGCGACCCGCGACCCGCGCGCCTCATCTGCCCGGCCACATGTCCTGGCGTCGATTCCGTCTGACCCCCAAAACGTTAAACAATCCAGCACATATACCGACACAACAACATGAATAATTTTGACAGACCTCATCAATCTTTGATGAAAAGAAAGCTACAATAACCGCAAATTTTTTTCTCAAAATTTGTTTACGTTTTATCATGATGTTACCCATTTTAAAAAATAAGAAATCACCTAAATCTGTTAATAAACATAAATGTTGTACGAAAGCTGAAAAAATTACAGAGCGACTCACAGCTACTACGACAAAAAATATCTGCCCTAAATAATCAATTTATTTACAATATTCAATATTTGACATACGTAACGTTCAAGATAATATCCTTACTAGAAAAAAAAACGTTATCTATATCCAAACTTAATATCGATACGCGTATCGCAAGCATTTACATTTGCGAATCTTTTGACCATAAACAGAACGTTTCCAACTTATCCACAATCTGCATTGACTCACGCAGTTTACAGTACATGTATATACGCACAACAAAAATAATTACGTGACGCATCGTATAGTCATACTAATTGTCGGTTGCACTGGAAATTAAAGCAAGCAAAGCTACGAGAAACGTTTCGCAAATAAAACTTAAGATACGGTTACGTATCTCGAGCAAACGCGATAGAAGTTACTCACTATGAATGATTGATAGTTCGCAATTTGCGAGATGTAAGCGCTATGTATTTACCTTGTTATTTTGTTTACAGGAATCTTTGACGAAATAAAAATGGGCCTAAGTAATAAAGGTTCGGATAAATTTTAAGTTTATACTATACAGTTTTAAATAAGTCAGGAACAGCAGTGGTCCTAAAAGAGTACCTTGTGGAACACCATAACGTATCTTCTAATTTCCTTCTTCTTTTGTTTTGGTGTCAACTTCGGTTATCGTTGTTCGATCAAATGATAACATTTCTAACAATATAACTTTAATATCATAGAGCTATCAATGTCTATTGGACGCGTAATGGGCTCAGTTTAATCAGATAATATACCCCCATTTTAACCGTTATAGGGGCCCATTGAAGCGTGAAAGTAACAAATTTTAACACAGATATAAGAAGGCAACTGCAATTGTAATTTATTATGAATCATTTGTTATAAATAACCTTTTTAATGCATCTTTATTGATCGATATTTAAAACCAAATTATTTTACGGGTAGTTAAGCACAAATCATTGATGGGATACAATTGAAAAGGATGATATCAATTTATAGAACGATTTTTGGACTATTTCAAGCATTATGTAAAAATAAATAACAAAAAACCGACTTAGTTGGCTTCTAAACTAAGTCGGTTTATTGTTATTTATTTTTAATGATAGAGAATTAATATTATTTAAGAAATTTACTTGGTACTTAAAAATATACTCGTTATAATTGATAACAAGATAAAATTAAATGCAATTTTTGTAATTTAAAGCAGCCACCCTTAATTGAGAGAAATAAAGGGAGAATATCTGACAATCAAAAAATGACATAGACATAAGAAAGTTTTTTTATGCATCCAGGGAGTGCAACATATTGAGTTTAAAACTATTATAGACTAGATTTCCTGCGTTATATCGCAAGCACGGGGCAAGAGCAAAGCCGTCTGCTTTCTAGTTCACCCACTCAGTGCAGCAGCGGGGAGTTATTCCAATCGAATTAACTCCAACATGACTTTCTAGTGAGTCATAGGAAGAGAGCTATCAGACGCTCCCAATAAGGAAGAGGGCAATAAACAAATTCATCGGCCATCTTACTCTTGGTACGAAATGCACAATGCTGCACTTTGTGCTGCGGCAGAGGGGCACAGGCTATTTCTGGACTAAATTGATACGCCAACAAAGCGAAGGATGCGAGCAATTAACACGCACTTTCGTTTTTAACGTAATGTCATCGGCGTGACGGGTTATCCGGATATTCAGTGATTTTGTTCATTTAACCTTTATTAACAGATCCTTAAAATCAGGACACAAACGGCGGACTTAATGCCTAAAGACATACTCTACCAGACAACCTACCAGTTTAGGGATCTCTAAATTTATATAGTAATATTTGATGCGTAAATATTCGGGTCCTTTCACACTCATGGATATCGGAATGGCCTGTCTGTATGAAGCGGTGGCGAATTCCGCGAATTAGAAACCCAACCATAGCGAAATCTAATGAAACAAGCTTTTGACTGTTTAATTTTGAATGGCTCAAGCAGCATTATTAAACAAAAATTTGCATTTTCATTAAAGCTGTATAAGCAATAATGTCAGACTTCAGACATTAAATCCCGCGAGTAAAATTGTTTTTTTTTTTATGGAAAGGAGGACAAACGAGCTGACGGTTCACCTGATGGTAAGTGATCCTGTCGCCCATGGACACACGCAACATCCGGAGAGTTGCG
>JAOCPS010174620.1:0-14390 GCA_025505425.1 Graphium colonna
TGCCTTCGTAGCGCAAATAGGCCATATTAGTGCTGCGAAGGCAGAGTTTGGAGTTAAACTAAGGTCATTATTCAAAAGAAAATCATAATCCACATCAAACAACTGATCATTTCAAAGATTTTCTAACGGTGGCACATACATTATAAAGCATTGATCGTAATTTAATGATAATGTCTGCGCTAAGGTTAGCGTCCGTACCTAGATCTTTGTTTTTGTAGAATGATGTTTTTACTTGTCCTATGTAGATCTTCATGATGGCAACTGACGCCCAAAGAAAGTAACCACTTTGGCGTTGCAGAAATCCATGGGCAACGGTGATCAGTTGCCATCATCACGTAAGCCGCTTTCTTGTTTGCCTCCGTCTTCATAGAAAAACAAACGAAAAAACATTTTTTTGAAACGCAACTTGTATATATATCTATAAAATAAATACGGTCACTATGAAAAGATTGAAGAATTCTGAAAAATAGCAACCGATTTATTTTCCGATGTACTATCAATTATAATTAGACACGTAACATGGCGGAAACACAAGTACAGCAGCAGCATCACCATCAGCAGCGGTGCGTGCACAAACAAATTCTTCAATTATAATCAAAAACTTCAATTATATTCTACATAATATTATATATTCTTAGCATATTGCCTCCTACCGTACAATTTCTTTTCTTTTATTAATATTGCATTGGATATTAAATTTGTAAAAATAAAAAACTTGTAAAGTAAAAATGCCATCTATATAAAACAATTACAAATAAAAAACGGCTTCATTAAGCTGACCAATTTAAACTAACTTTCTATGTTAAGCACTTTTTTATGTAGGTCCAATGCATTAGGAATTACAATTCCTTCGTTTCTTGTTTGTGTACTTTCATGACCTTAAGAGGAACCTAAAAAAACTATTGCTGGTCAAACTGTAGGAAACAACTAGTACACTATATTTGTGAACATTGCCGCTTAATTTCCTTTTTAACATAATAATATTACGTCAAACAAAAGCAAAAGCTTTATACACTTTTTTAAGGAAATTGAAAAAGCGGAGAAGCACGAAATTCGGCATAGTTCAAATTTATACAAAAAGCTAAAATTTGTATAAAATATGCTTTTCTAAAGCTTACACACATAATATTCATAAAAAAATTACACACACTACCGTCCCAATATCAAATATGTCAAGCGATTTTTTTAAACGCCAATTAAGGGGAGTGTGATTCACTTTTTGAAATTACATAAAAAAGGCGGGATATCGGCAATTGCGGGATTTCAGATTAGAAACATATCATTTTATCTACCACAATCTTACTTAGTTAAAAAAGAACCCAAAATGTGCAACACTTGTTCTACGTTGAACATAAGTTATGTGAACAAAATTTATTTAATACAATGTACAAATATCCTTTCGCTTTTATTACACTTACTAAGTCAGATTTACGAGATGCTTATTAATCCAGCTATAAATCTTGTCTCAACGATCGTATAAGCTGAGCATATGCGATTTATCTATTATAAGTGACAGCCGTGAAGATATAGGTAGGCCTGCTTATGAATATTGTGCGATGGATTATCCTTCAAATTCTAAAAGCTTAAAATACTAAATAAAGTTATTTTAGCCGTTTTATGCATCGAGCTTCAATAAATAAAACCAAAACAAAAAACATACGAAAGTTTAAGTGTTCATTATAAGTAACTAGTTATTACTTTTTAATTTACTTGCCTTATTTTACATTCTATTAATAATTTTCTTCAGGAAAACAATTTATTTTTTGATAATTTTTGCTCTTTTCTGATACTTATTATTTTTACATATTTCCATTTTAAAGGCATTTGCAATTTATTCGTGTATGGCTAGTTACATACTGAATGTTAAGAAATAATTAATCGTACGAAAATAGAACTAAGACAATTGGAAGTATAAGAGTAGTATACGATATATACGAGTACTTTTAAAAAAATATTTATAAAAGCAAAATATCTTATATACAACTCTCGCTTCATTCATCGCCATGTATGAAGGAAAATTAGGTGCCTCTAGTAACCATCCTATCTGCCTCCTTTTATCTTCTCAACTACAATATACTTATTGTTTCCTAAGTATAAAGCGCGCCTTTTTAGTTTTGTTTCAATTTTGTGGGTGTCCATGCTTATACTATAAAAATGTATGATATATAAGTGTCCTTTTAAAGATTGATAATCGACGTCTTAGTTTTAGGCAATACTATCACATTTCATAAAATTAACACGTCGTCCGATGTATAAAATATTTAATTTAATACTGCTGGCAAAAGAATATTGAAATAATTATTTGTAAAAACGCTTAAATAATATACCACAGCAATGATATAACATTGTAACAATAAAAATAGTGCAATACAGCAACATTTAGCATTAAATTTGCGAAAAAAGCTGTCAGACGACAAACTGGTTCCCGCCAATAAATGTTCCATCTGTCATGGCGACTGACACAACAGCTGTATATGGCGTTAGACCATAACACGTCCAAGGTAATATTTGTTCTCAGAAATGATCCTAAGACCCACGAACAATGTTCGCTGTTACAATTTTAAAGACCAACCAATTGCTATTAATTGGACCTCATTCGAAGATGCGAAGTTTTTCCAACGTTAGTGATCACTCCTATACTGATCGGTTTTAATGTTTTACTCGTAGTTTTGCATTACAGAATTTATATATTATCTCTCTTAATAAATAACAGCAAGGAAAAAAATTGTTCCTGCGTAAAAATGGTAAATTGGTTCTTAAGATTAACTCTAGTTTTGGCGCCATAGACTTCGTTCATCTTTATACACTTTAAGATTTTTTTAATTATTATATTTCCCTCCCTTTGCCTAATTAATTATAGAAAGTACTATTACGTTTGTGTTATTATGTGTATATTATGTGTTTGGTGACAGGATGCAAAGCCGAAAGTAGGTGATACGTTAGGCCATTTAGAATATTTTAAGTTTTAATATTTTTCTCCAATGAACTCTAAAATTACAGACTAAATCGGTAATAGTATTTCTTTTACTGTATGTAGTATTTTTCGTCGTTTTATTTTGTACTGTGGGATGTCTTAAGAAAAAAAAACTGCAGCGGTTTGAAAATTTTATTAAAAATTTGATAAATCGATTAGTCATCGAAGATAGAAAAAAAATTAAAAACATGCTTGGCTATTGCCCTTTAATTTCAGCTGTCAATCACGACTATAGCTATCGCATCTTTAAAAATAAACCAATTAAACCTAGAGAGCTAATATTTTTTAAGCTACTTATGATACTTGTGACCAATCTAATTATGATTTTGTAATAAAACATTGATTCTGAATACTAAGTTAATGTTTTCCTGACATTCGACATGTTTTATTTTGTTACATTCGGTGAAGAGTATAGGACAAAACTCCCACAATTTTAATAAACAAACGCTGGCGGTGGCGTGAAACAAAAGATACTGAAAGCGGCGAACGACGTTAAACAAACATTTCGCAAACCGCGAAACTCTACAATAAAAATAACTTTACTACTTTTTAAATTATAGTGAACAGTATATTTTTTATTATACTTAACAACAGCGTCTATCGTATTACCGAAAATTTTTATAAAATAATTTTTCACTTCGAACATGAAAAAGCACTACTTCATACATGTAATTAAACTACATCAGAACGATAAATAAAAAATTAAAAACCTGCCAAAGGTTATACCTTCTCCTTTAAAGATTAAAAGTAAATTACAATTTTACAAGTTCTTATAAAACGTTCACCAAAGAAATAATACCGGCCAAGTCCGAGTCAGCGCCTAGTCTAGCACGCTGAGGGTTCCGTATATTACTTATTTCCTATATTATTTTAATACCATGCTTCTTCTGGTAGGTATTACTGTATTCTATATGTATGTATGAAAAATCATTTTATCAAAAATTAATAAATAGACAATATTTTCATTTTATTATATAAAACCTTTAAAACTACATACTTTGAAATTACAAAAAATATATTGGTTTTTCTTACAACAAGCGCTTTTATTTGATATGTCACATAATTAACTTTACAAAACATTTTATTTTATTTCCCCCAAACCGTTCGCCTTTAAGTCATCGACGGACAAACATATGTATGTAAAATTTTAACACAATCGATCCAGTGGTTTCTGAGATAATTGGCTGTAACGGACGGGTGAAAACACGCAAGTGACCCAATGAGAATTCCGTTTTTTACTTTTAATTGAAGTGAGATGATAAAGAATTTATTTATATATTAAACTTCTTGCACGCATGAAGTACATAAGCGGACTTAATGCCTGAGGCACTATCTCCCAGTATAGATGAAGAATATGTTTTAGTTTTATTTAATTATTCATTGGCTCACCGTCAACACGATATTGCACAGCCGTATATCTTCTCTTAGTATGTACTAACACCACAAGTATAAGAACACAAGTCTAACAACAATAAACATAATTGTTGCTATACTGTAAACTTGATGTCAAAAAGCGACATACAATATGATCCCAAGTAAACTATTAGGGCCTGAAACTAACACGGTTTTGGATCCTCAAACTAGAATTATTACTATTATTTAAATATCTAACTTAAATATAGCTTTCCAAGTAAATGTCTAAGCAATCCAATCAATTCTAAGAAATTTTCTATAATTGAAAGAACAGTATTTCCGGACCAGTACTTGGGGACAGTGGTGTAGCTACTAAGGTGCGAAGTCGTGCAGTGCACAGGGGCCCCGAGCTTAGGTAGCCCTCGGACCAACATTCATACTTTCATAAACCTTTTCTCTCTCAATCGCTTAGATTATTTTGTTTTATTGTTTATTACCTATACTATTATATCTAATATACTTTATTAAATTCTTTACCTGTCCTAACCAAGGCAATTACAATAACACTCGTGCACACATATGTATTAAGTACCTTTAATGTGTCTTCCAGTGTGTGACTTCATAAATCCTAAAAGTTGGTTAGTTAGGATATTATTTTGGCACCGGGACCCTTGGTGACCTAGCTTCGCCACTGCTTAGGGACATTTCAGAAAAGAGCGTCCTCTTACCTCAACAGCCGGCAAGGCAACAAGCGAGTTATAAGACCTTACTTGCCTCAAAAGGCAAGTAAGGTCTTATAACTCGCTTGTTTTCCTCCTTCTCCATAAAAAAGTAAGTTAGTCAATAACTTTGACATATAGAGACCCCCGATATACAATCAGTGTTGCACATACATTCATTTTCACCTAGGATACTGTCCATCATAACTCTTCCCACGTTGGATATTTCTTTGTAAGTACAACTTTATGCCCCGTACGTAAGATATAATTAGCAAAACATAAAAATCTTACATGTGTCAAACATAATAATACCATTTTAAGTATAAATTGTGGTTAGTATAAAATTAGCCAAAGTGCTCGGTTCATTATGAATACTTTAGGTTGCATTAAAAGTATACATTCAAGGCCGGAGAAATAAAGAAATGAAAAATGTCATAACATAATTTTATTAAAATTATAACTTTATTTACAAAATCGTCTTATCTCTTCGCCTATTAAGTCCTTATGCTAAATACGTCTGTACTATCAATGCTAGATCATTTACGATGCAATTGTCCGTTGATTCATTGTTTATTTTCTCTATTTTAACACTCTGCAATATCAAAGGTCCTGCTGTAACCGCCCTAGATAATAATTCACCAGCGTTCACCATTGCCCCACATTTGTGAATCAAATTCAACACCTGTTTACTAGTTAGAAATTTTATTACCTTCTTAGAGACCAACTTGTATACGGCCAAGTATTTCTGAACATCTGGAAGCTCTAAGCCTTCCAAGTGTCTGGACAGTTCATTGATTATTAGCAGAATTTTAAACTCGACATCTTTGTCTGTTTTAACTTCATAAGCCACTTCGGCGATCTTCGCATTATTGAAATTGTTGTTCACAAACTTGTTGAACGATAGTATCCTTAAGCTGCTAAGCATGTTCTTAACCAAATCGAACATTTGTACAGCGACGGATTTCTCGTCTCTCCCCAATTGTTTTGCCAAGCAGTGTAGCCAAGATAGCAGTCC
This sequence comes from Graphium colonna, assembly GCA_025505425.1. Taxonomy (NCBI): domain Eukaryota; kingdom Metazoa; phylum Arthropoda; class Insecta; order Lepidoptera; family Papilionidae; genus Graphium; species Graphium colonna. The sequence goes on from JAOCPS010174620.1 coordinate 6,062, forward strand.
GTATCCCTCCATTAATATCTCAAAAGCTCTCGGCACAGTTACTATTGAACTGAGGGTATCCAGTATCCTTTCCTTGGTCCTTCGATCGCATAGTGTTGTTGAATAGAAATCCATGACCATCTTCAGACACATGCTCTTGAACACTACATTCACATCTGTCATTGTCTTGGTTCCGTCTCTGATCACATCAAGTATCCATAACCTCCTTTCTGCGGACTCCACGTCACTATCATGGAATAGGCTGAGGAAGTCTGGCACATTGGTTAAGTCGACGAATTGTTTTGCTATAAAGAAATTGTTCACAGGCTTATATAGAGGATCAAAAGGCGCTGTGGACACCATGAGAGCCCTAGCTAAGTATAAAGCACCGACAGCCGGTAATCGAGGGTTTTTTACATCGGAAAATTCGCCTCCGTTCGTCGGTGAAGAAATAGCTGTCGATAGACTCTGACGCAGCGTGCTCACGAAATCTGTGAGTAGGAGTTTGTCGTTCTTGTGTTTCCTATAAGAAGATAAAAACATATATTCATAACAATATAATAAATAACAATAAAAACTAATAGTAATGCTTGGTCGTCTTTTCAGTCACGTCGCGCTTGCCTTTTTATTTTTTGTCCCTCTAGAATGAAAATAAAACAAAAAAGCATCAATGGATTCATGTATAGATACTTCAACACATCTTGGCACATAGATTTATGTATGCGTATGGCAGTAAATATGCACTTCCATTTATTTCGCAGTGACGCGACAGGCGTCGTCTGAGCAGCACGTTACTATCGCTGTATTTCGGGAGTACAATGAGTAACATAAATGTCATACCACAAGTTGTAATTATAAATTTAAAAAAATAAAGTAATTCACATGAGTTAAGGTTTAACAATTAATAAAAATCATGAAAAAAATAAATACATCAAGTATTATAGTCGGTTAGGAATGTAAGTAACTAATATTAATGAAATTTTGCACATACATATGTGTTATTTAGACGCACTTAAAATGTGATTTCATGTAAAAATCGAAATATAAGATGGTCCGACGTCTTCTGGGTTTGTTAAAAATTGATATGTTCGCAATTTGATACATGATTTCTTAGACTACCAGAAACATTTTTGTATGTATATTTTATACCATGGAAGTATGAGTATTTTGTAAAATTCATTGCTTCTCATAATGTTAAACAAAATTTGATAGTTATATAATTGTTAAAAAACTTTTAAAAAAGACCCTAATAATGTGTATTTTATATATCAAAAAAGACTTCACAATTTATCTCGTTAGAAACATTGAGCAAAAATTAATATTTGCATATTCTAGCAATGATGCAGAGTAACGTATTAATTTTCACTTCACTTGCTAACATTTTTGCGTATAAAAATTATACTATATTGCGTATGCGACAGTACCTTTCGTCACGCACAAGCAGTCACTGTATCTAAACAAGCTTTAAGCACACATAAATCCATGTGCCAAGATGAATCGAAACATCTATAAAAGCTCTAATATTATTTTGCAGGATTTTACTTTGACAATGAAATTAGCAGCAGCTATTATTTTATTATTATTTATTAAGATTTAAGCATAAGGGGTATTAATAAAAAAATTATAACACTTACGTTTCAGTCTCAAGCAACATGCAGAATCTATGAAGCACGTGGTATGCCGCCGACCGCATCAAGGGGCAATGCGAGCTTAACGCCATAACTGGGACAGACAGCAATCCAGTTCGTAGTAATTTAAAACATGAAGCTACCGATCCAGGAGCCAAAAGATGACTAAGCAACGGAAATACAAAAACAGGGTCATAGATTTCCGGATCAGGATCTGTATGCGAGAGACCCGTCATATCTTTCTCTTTAAATTCCGACAGAATATTATCGATTCGCGATTTATGCAGAAACCTTTTCATCTCAGTCTCATTATCATCGGCACTAGTCATGTTTGCTTCACTTATCTCATTCAGTATCGTTCTGGTGAAATTGTTGTCGTATACACCTTTATCTTCGATGCAAACATCTGGCAGATCGTAGTTATATTCCAAGCGTTCTGTTACTGGAAAGCTTCTAACAGTCCTCTCTACTAAGTCCTTATCAAACAAATTTAACACTTGATTCGGCGTCGGATGTCCCCACAATGATGAGCTTCTATTTTTGCGTACTGCATAGTAATTAGCCGCGGAATCTCCCCATACGTAGGGTTTGTATTCATTGACAGGTTGAGCACTGCATTCGTATAAATATAAAATGGATAGGATAAGCCTATCGCAAGGACTTCTAGTAGCACCATATGCGCTCAGATAAACAGGTATCTGCTGCGGTTTCATCACAGACTTGTTGATCGATATCAAGACGTGGAGGATCTGTAATAATCTCGATTTTATGCCAGGACTGTGATGGCTCAGCATCACATTAAGAAACTCTGAGTGGGAAGTGACCATATCGAAAAGAGTCACAATATCAGCGTGGTCATCAGGATAGAACAGTCTTACAAGTTTCGTCAGTAATTGTAAAAGTGTTGGTCCCGTTTGTACCGTTTGCTTTGCCGTTGTCACTTTCAATGAATCCTTTAAAACCGCTTTACAAAAGTTTTGCCACACTGAGCCCTCCGTTATTTTTGAAAATTCTTCTTTGTTTTCTACCTTAAATCCACTTATTGAATTGCAAATTGACATAACCTGCGATATGCTTAAAACAATTTTAATCAACAAATCAGCCTCCACGTTTTCTTTTATTGCATAAGTCGATAAATTCAACATGGACAAGATATAATTATTAAGGTAATCGTTTTTTATTTCTTTATCGAGCAAGCACAATTTTAAAAATACCGCTTGAAATATATTAGCGTGTCCGATATTCACAGTTTCGAACTTGTGACTTTTTGTAAATATTTTCCTACAAGTCGGTATGTCCATACATTCAATAATCAACTTTCTTATGAATTTCCAATTTGTTAGATACACTTGACCAGCTTTATGTGGTTTTTCCAGATATTTATTTATATTGGATTTATATTCTTCGTAGATAATCTTTAAAAACTCTTTATTCTTTGTTAAAAATACATTACTATCTAATAAAGCATTACCTAATGGCAAGGTTAATTCTCTTTGACTTAAAATTTCAGAACGTTTAACCTCTTGTTGGAATATATCACAATATTTCTCATGGAATTTTATTATGACAGATGCCAATTGTGAGGTAGATTTTCTTACAGTGTTTGTGTGAAAGAAAGCTTTAAATACTTCTTCAGTCACAAATTTTACATGATGTGGTTTATTTTCAAAGTATGTGATTAACGCCTCCTCTATGTTGATTATGCTTGGAGCAACAACCGAGTTTTTCAGTAGATCGGAATACATTTGTAAAGTTTTCTGTAAAATCTCTTGAGGAAGATCAACTTTGATGGACTTTGAGTATTTTTCAAGAATGATGCATACTATATCTAACAATAAGCTATGTTCTTTGTCATCTTTAACTAATGTGCTCAAATCTGCATTAAATATATGATCCAAAACTAGAAAATCATCTTTCTGACGTAATCCCACTACTTGAAGAATGTCGTTTGTGTGGTCACACTTAATCTGCTTTCGTTTCTTCATCTTTACTAAGGCTTTCATCACTTCTTTGTAATTTTTTAACTTGTAAGGTTGTAACAAGTTTTGTTTTCTATCTAAATAATTTACGATGTCTGAATGTTTAATCAATACATGAAGAAGAAATTTTGTTGCGTGAATTTTCGATTCACTCTTATCGGAGTTCACGGGGGCATAAGTTTTAAGGACGTGCGAATTTTTAAAAATGTTTGAAATAATTTCTCTGCAAATACGTATCATATGAGATTTTTCACTTATTTTAACGATACAATCAAAATATGACTCGAGTTTTTCTTCCTCGACTCTGGTGAATTTATTCATTTGCGTCAATTTCACGAGACAAAATACAAGGTATCTACTCCAAATCATTAGTTCGGAGCTGTCTATTGTTTGGGTGATCTTGAAAGGTTCATTGCATATTACTAAATCCTTCTCATCTTCAGATGACTCCTCTACGCATAGGAATATGTCTTTAAGATGTAAATTTTCATTTCCGATAAGTGATCTGGATAGATTGTGGAGCACATTGTCTTTTCCAACAATCCTCTCTGGCAATAACATCGGTTCCGCCATCCAAGTTGCAACGTAACTTCTTACATCCAATTTTGAGTCCTCCATCAAAATCTCCGTCATCTCAGGCGAAAAATTACAGTGCAACAGATTAGCGACATACAGGGACAAGAAATTTTTCAAATTTTTCTTTGCTTCCTTATTGTTTAGCGTATATTGCAAAGAGCTTACAATGAACGGCGACGGCACAGTGTTCTGTACAAACACATTTTCATCATTATTTTTATTCCTCATCAAATCGTTGAATAGCGTTTCTAAATTTTCCTCCTTGTTCTTGTCTGATATTTCGAAGTGTATTATTTGATTCCTCACAAATTCTGTATGTTCTTTTTTATTTGCTATCGCATATTCTACAATATCGCAGATTAGAGCCACAGGCTCTACTTTAACGTTGCGTAAAGTGTGAAGCATGATGTAAATTTCATCTTCATCGCCCTCAAAAATTGTAGTATTTCTGAAAAACTCTTGCAACGTCCCTTTGGCCTCGATCCAAGTATCGTCGCTATCATTCGTATAAACATCTAACATTATACGAAATAGATCTTTGAACATGGGATTGTTAATTGATACGGCGGAATTGTCAAGCGTCAGCCATAATGATACTATCTTAAACTTCAGTAGAGAAATTTTCGGACTTGATAACTTCACGGAGTAGTCGAGAATTATCTTCATATCTATATTACCTTCTAGAGATTCGAAGAATGGCGGGTGTAAATCATGATAAAGAAGTAAGAGTTCTACCAGAATTAGCAATGCGTCTGTGTCCTCTAGCTTTTGCAATTGATTATCGTGAACATTTTCATCTTTACTAGAATCATCGATTACACCACGAATAAGTGACACAATAGCAGTCGGATTAGGCATATGTTTTGGAAGGAAATATTCCAGTCTGTTTTTAAGTTCGATAACACGCGTTTGAGTATCGTCGTTATCTAAAATTTGAATGTAGCGCCTTAGCATCTGCAACATTTTAACCAGGACTTTAGCGCAATACAAGGATATTGTATTATTATTGCCTATATTCGGATTAATGTGTTTTAACAATGGGACAGGGAGTGTTACAAATCTCACGAAATTGACAGATTGTAAAGGAGTCAGATTCTTCATTCTGTGAACCATGTTATCGGGTTTCATAACGTCGATTAGCTTTATGGCGAAATTTAGAGTTCTTTCCCACGCAGGCGAGTGTTGCGGTTGAAAACTTTGTTCAACAACATTTATAATAGCTCTGTGCAAGTCTGGACATTTGTATACTATTTGAAGGATGACATCAGCTTCTCTCTCATTCTCCCAAGGCCTTTTTAAACTAAGCAGGGATTTGTACAAGTTTTGATTCTTATGCGCATCTGACGTTCCTAATGAGTTGTCAATGAAATAAAGGCCCAGCCTATGAGATGTAAACAGTGTTAACATAATATCTGTTAAAAGGCCAATAATTTCTGGGCGTAAATGGTTTTTTAGTTCCGCATTTGTTTCTGGAGGGCCTTTCCAAGAGAATACTCTGAACATATTATGAAGTACTTGTTGACTGAATGTTTTCATTTTCAACGTTTTTGATATAAGAGGGTTGTCGATTACGTTTTTCTTGAGAATATTTAGGAATATTAGCACAGCTTCCGCCTCGTCATAAACTAATCCAGGTATAACAAGCCCCAGTAGGCCTTGTTTCTCTAGCAATGCTTTTATAAGCGGCAGATGACCATCAATTATGAACGATGTCATAAAATGTACGAAGGTTGTACGCACATTGTCTTTCTCTTTATAATTCGGCTTTTCAAGAATGTATTGTAAGTGCTTCGGTGTCAGAGGAACTTGGTTGAGAATTTCAATACCCAAATCTGAATTTAACGTCACCATGGACGTAAGCAATTTAAGAATGATTTTCCTGTGACGTGGACTAGAGTTTTCGCTTATCATTATCTCTATCGTTGGTATAAATGTGTTGAGAAAGTACCGGCATGCTTCCTCCGTAATTGTAATTAAATGTGGCAATGATGACTGAACTTTCACAATAATAAGATGAAATAGGTGGAAAGCTGGTGTTGCCAGTGTGAGATTTTTCTTGTTCTCTGAAGATATTTGACGAAGGATCTCATGCGAATTACCGCCAACTCTTAGGTATTCAGATATGTAGTCTACATCTTTATCAGGATTTAGACAAACATTCAGGAACTGTGTCAAGACTGGAAAGGAAAAATATATAGATAACATAATATCATATCATTAAAATGCTTGGAGCATACATATAAACAATATAAAGTATCTCTTCTTACATTTAATATAAAGTACTAGTTCCTCCCTACAAATTCAAAATCATTATCTTGTTGGCTAATGGATAGTATGATACTAAATATCCTAATAAACAGCTTCTCATTATTTGTCCATTATATCCAACAATTTTAATACCAACTGGTACTTCTAAATTTAGACAAATAAAAATAACTAAAAAGCTATAGTTGTATTGTATTAGTTTACATATTAAATAAATATATAATAACAACCAAATCTGCAATATAATATAACAAACAACTTTTGGATTTTATTTAATTTACAGGTAGAAAACTTAATTAATTAACATTTACTGCACTTTTATGGCCGTGCTCGCCTGAGGAAGTACCACCGCCCTTTACAAAGTTGGCATATAATAAAGTATGCATGACTTTTGGGGATGCGGAATGGCTATGTCTACCCTTTTCTTTTCCTATTCCTATCCCCTCCAAATCCTTAATCCCGACCCAATCCTATCTAATAAACCTATTTTATCCAATATCCCAGGTTGACAACACACTCGCAACTTTTCAAATGTTGCGAGTGTCTATGGGCAACGGGATTGCTTACTATCAGGTGAACCGTCTGCTCGTTTGTCTTCCTTTCCATAAAAAAGAGAAAAAAAAAGAATCCAAAAGATGATCACTATGATCTTTCCAGCGGATTATGACACGTAGTACTTTTTTGGAGGGACTGTACCATTTTTATGCTACTGGATCGATTCCTGTTTTGACTCAGGTGAATAACACAATAGTGGTGAACCCAAGTTTTATTCCCAGTAACGCTCCGGGCTACTACTCTTTCACTCCACAGCGTTTCAACAACTTACGAGAACACTCGACGCGCTCGTGTTTTTGAAATGGCATGACCATTCTTGGGAATCTTGACCTTCTTGACTTATACCACGATGTTGATGTAGGATATTCGAAATGGTGATTCAAAAATATATTTAAACTTTCTCCATACTTCCTGAATTCTTCCGATTGACTTGATTTTACGTTGATATATCAGCACCTAATGACCCCAATTATATTGAAACTTGGTATATATACTTATAATGACTTACTTAAATAATGTTTACTAAGATACGTGACGATCCACCCATGACCCCTCCTTTTCGTGAGCTTATATTTACCTTTCCTCGTACTTAATCCCTTATTCTTGCGACTACAACTAAGCTAGCAACTTCTTTAAAAGTAAAGTGTTGGTCAGTGGCCTCACTTGTAAAAATCAAGGAAATTATTCAACTAGTGTGTCGTAATTTGTTTATTCATGTTCTATTACATTACTTCAAATGCTTTTTACATTCATATACGCCAAATTTGTTTTTTTCATGGGATATTTTTAATGTTGTAATTTTCACAATTTTTAATCTAGCACCATCTATTTTTCCTCTCGTTTTCAGGCGTGTTGTGGTTTGTAGCATTAGAATTAAAAAAAAACATCTTCTTGAATAGAGTATACGTAAAAACCATACACCATTTTGTCATTTTACTATTCGTTAGATTTAAAATAAAACATTGTTGAATAAAGTTAAGTAAAGTTTCATGCTATAAGCGATAAAATGTTTATTATGTACTGTATACCTCTTAAGACATTGTTATTAAGAAAATACTTTAATGCTACTCTTACTATTGTACTGATGTTGAGTATTAAAAGGACGTTTAACAAATATCTATACATTTGTTCTCGGTGGTAAACAAACCCATGGTCACTGAGGACAGAGCCAGAGAGTTTTTTATGTAAAGGAAGATAAACGAGCAGACGGTTCACCTGATGGCAAGCGATCCCGTCGCTCATAGACAAACGCAACATCCGGAGAATTGCAAATGCGTTGTCAACCTGGGAGATCGGATATAATAGGTTTATTGGATGGGATGGGGTCGGGATTAAGGATTTGGAGAG
>JAOCPS010174730.1:0-14390 GCA_025505425.1 Graphium colonna
ACCATACTGGACAGGGATAGCGGCAGATAGGTAACAATGGAAAAGTTGGAGGAGGCCTTCGCCAATAGATATGTTGAGTTAAGAGATATTTTATAAATATTGAATAGTTTTCAAATGTTATTTTCTCAGAAATAAAGGCTATTTTATTTTTGATTGGTGATTTGGATGATTGGTGAATTTTATAAACGTTTGTTAATTATTTGTTGTTTGTTTCAATATTACTTCTGCACGGTGTGCATATTTTATGGATGCAATCTTAAAAAAATATGTAATAAGTGGCAGCTTCGCATTCTAATAAAATTTAGGGAAATAAGTGCAGATTTGTTATGTATGTTATGTATGCTTTATTTGTATTTGTTGAATATTGCATTGCATCAGTTATTTAGATTAGCTAGTAAGTTTCGGAGCAGCAGCGTATTTTCCAATACCAAAACGTTACCTGCATATATTAGCAATGCGCACCAATTTTTTACAGACTATTGGTTGTACGTGACCGTGGTTTAAATATCCTTATGTTAAACTTCATTTTATATTTATTTACCCGTATATCATAAACGTTATTTATTTTTACAATCGCGTATCTAAAATTTTATCTTATAAATATATTACTAATACATTACTAAACTTCCAAATGCATTAATTGATTTGTTCCTTAACATCTGTATTGATATTTAGACTTTTCTTAACAAAATTAATGTACGATTATATTGCGCAAGTGTAGGTCGTATTGCTGACATATTGCAAAGTATCCGTCATAATCATGTCCCGATATCTATTTAAATTCTTTTGTTTTGCTGGAACCCGATGGCGTCTTGTTAATACGTCTCATTGTTATAACAGCAGTGCAGCTGGATAGGATATATTTTTAGACGATATCTCCATATTTTTGTTTAAAATGTCTAAAATGTATAGAAGTATACTGTTTACCATCCAATTATCACAATCACATCGGTTTAACTTATGTATTGATTCCGATGATTTTACTAACTAGGAGGTCGTGATTACGGCGCGCTTGCTTTATTTAGCGTACTATTACGTTAAACACCCAATTCCAGATATTGAACAGAGTAGAATACATAAAGTGTGTCGCTTATTGTAACTACAATTTGGCGTTGACTTTTTACTGACACTTTTTGTGTTATTATCCCACAGTATTTTAAATTCAAAATAGCTGACACTATTAGTTTTGAATTTCATATGACTACGAGACACGTCAATGCGCATACGGTATACTTATGTCATTTTATGTTTCAAAACTGTCATCTTGGATGATTGGTTCCTTTTAACGCGTACTTAAATAGATGGAAAAAATATCTTGTCAAAAATGCGTCAATCGTAATTATTATGCATCACGGAACGTAGAGAAACGGTTTTACCAACGCATGGAAGCGTTTAATTAAATTATCTTTAATGATTTAAACATGTTTTTTATTCAGGCACTATTTAAAAGAAATTTGGTTCAAACTGCCCTTTGGCGTTAAATGGTAAAAGACCGACAGAGTTACATTTACAACATTGGTTTAGATGTGTTATTGATTAGCTTTTTTTTATAAAATTATACTTTTACGTTAAGTAGAAAAATAAGCAAACATTATTATATTTCGCACTGACGTCACTACGTGCTTAGAACCGAGATAAACAATACTTTTTTTATAAATTTAAAAATCAAGATGTATTCCATTACAAAAATGTGAAAGTAAATGAGGGTCTCTAAAAACTTTTTAAATATCCTGTTACTTTTGGGACCCAATCCACAACTTGTTGACAACATTTTACAATTATGTTACTGAAATATTGTTTTTACATTGGATCAAAGCTCTCGCTAAAATTTAAGCGGAAGTGCGGAAGTTGGTTTGTCTATCACAAAGTAAAAACTGTTTATTTGGCTTTAATGCGAAGGAAAATATTATTTGAGATTATTGATAACGAAGTTGTTTCCAGTATCATATTTTACATTTAATTGAGTTGGTACCAAAATGTTAACTTAATGATTATCATGGCTACCATTGCTGTACATTTTTGTTTTTTATTTGTGATGAAAGATGCCCTTAAAACTTGTAGCAATTTGATACAATTTAATGTCAGAACTTATAAGGGTGTCATTACTACTATTTTGAGATTTAAGGCAAAGAACAAAATTAAAAAGATCTCCATATTGGAGATACTTCACTCAGACGATGTATGCCTTTTGTCCGACAACATGACGCACCTTCAGAGCTAAGAAGACGCTGTGCATCGCTTGTGTCTACATGTCCCATGATCTCAAACAAGAGACGAAGATTAGCGTCTATAAGGGCCTAATCATTTTTGTACTTTTTTACAATTTAGAGATATGGTGCGTTTACAAAGGAGATTAAAAAGTTAGTTACATAGTTACCTTAAGATATTTGATATCTATAATTAAGATCAAATGGCAGGATCGAATACCGAATTCTGAGGTTCTGCGTCCTTCCGAAGTAAGCATGTCCTTAAAATGAATAACAGCAGTCTGTCTAAAACTGTATTGTAATGTAAAATCAGAATTAGGTCAGCAGAAAGTAAACGGAAGCAATGTGGTCTGCATCTGCATTACAAGGACATGCTCTAACAAAACCTTAATGCTTGCGCTATAAATCCTACATCTGGGTCCTATTCTATTCTTAATATTTATAATTAGCATCATAAATTGTTTACATAATTCTGAAATTTTTCTGTTCGCAAACGATTTAATTAGGCCTATTACCAGGATAAAAAATCATATTCTGCTACAAACTGATGTAAACAGACTGAGAAAATCGATTAAAAATTTCAACCAATTGGAAATATTTCCTATATAAGAAGAAAAAAAGTACAGTTTAAAAGTACACTTTTAAGGCGTTTGAATTTGTCTTTTAATTTTATGTCAAAATAAAGTTGTCTTAATACACCTTACTTATCGGTATTTCATCTAACAGTTTGCCTATCCTGCAAGTCTTCCATCTCAGAAGGTTCTGCTTGACTCAACCGTGAATTCATGAAACTCTAGTGCCATTATTAGTGATCTTCCAAGTTTTTCTGTCGTCTTAGATCGGGAAGCAACGGTGAATAAATGCTGGAGAGGCCCTGAAGGCCAGCTCATGGTGAGTTAAGGAATAAATAGGCTCCGGAGACAATTACACTTAAAGATGAATAAGACCCGGAGGCAGCTTATATTATAGTGTACAACTCTCACAGTGGTGACAGCTATGGCTCAATTAAGAACAATGTAACAGGCTCCTAAAGCAAATGTTATAATTAAATTGAGGCAAAGACATTGTAAAGGCCCCATAGGCAAATGTCAGAACATCACTAAATTGAAATAAGAACAATGCGTAGGCCCCTAGGTTAGGAAATTTTAAAGCAAGATATTATGTAGGCCACATAGGCAAATGTCAGTCTCAATATTACTAAATATAGGCACTACATAGACCCTGTAGGCAAGTGCTGTACAGACAGACAGACACACGATGCTGTGAGGCTCTGTAAGCAAGCACCGTGCAGCAAAATAAAAGGCACTGTAGGGGATCAAATAGATATGAAACCATTTCTCTTCGACAGAAGATGAGGTTTCCTGCCGGTGGCGCCACATCTTTAATTTATCAGGAACTGTTATATACTTATAGGCTATAGGGCTTCTTACCGAACCACCTCTATATAATCACTTAAGACTGTACTTTATTGATGGCCAAACATCCTGACTTTCAAAGGGAAAGTCAGGATGTTTGGCCACACGGCAATTTTAAGGGTAATTTACCCGTCTTACAATTATAATTGCCGTTGGCAGATATATACCCCATCCTTTTTGCTGCTCTCTCATATGAGCCGACAACGAACTGAGGATCATGCAATTTAGGGCTAGATCTGCCCATTTCTTCTTAGAGAAGCGACGCCGTTTAATACATGCTTTATTCCATGTTCGTCGCAATATCACTTGAGGTCCTTCTCAGTTAAAGCAGGGCCTTTGTCACTGATAATTCCCTACTTCCGTTAATGTGATGGACCCTAAAATCCGATCTCAAACAATGGCGGCTATAAAGCTTATACAGTCTTTACAATATCCACCATTTCAATTCCTTTCTGTTGACCATATAGAAGTTAAGAAGGCTGTATTAGCTATTAAATCTAAGGCGGTGGGATGTGATGAAATTGGCAGATTCATGATAGTAACTGTACTTAAATCTCTTCTTTCCGCTTTAACCCATGTTATCAATTTTTCGCTTGATACTGGTGAATTTCCCTTTTTGTGGAAAAGGGCGTATATACGTTCGTTGTTCAAAGTTTCAGATCCCATATCACCAAATCATTATCAGCCTATATCAATTTTCCCTTTCCTGTCCAAAGTTCTAGAGGCCTGTGTTCACAAGCAAATTTCCTTGTATATTTCTAATCATAACCTGCTGAGCAATTTTCAGTCCGGTTTCCGCTTTGGTCATAGTACCACCACTGCATTAATTAAAGTAACGGACAATTTAAGATGTGGCATGGAGGAAAAGAAAGTAACAGTGTTGGTGCTTATTAATTTTTTAAATGCTTTTACGACAGTTGACCATGAAATACTCCTTTCCATTCTTTCCCATCTTAATTTTGCACCTACTGTCTTGGCTTAGTTCGCATCATATCTTCGCGGACGTCAGCAGTCAGTTAATGTAGGAGATAAAGCTTCAAATTGGGCTAACGTTGAAACTGGCGTTACGCAAGGCGGTATCTTATCTCCCATTGTTTTTTCAGTTTTTATAAACATGATTACTTTCGAAATTAATTGCTCGTACCATCTATATGCATATGACTTATAGCTCTATTATTATTATTCATCCAACGTTGATGAACTTAGTAACGCAATTAAGTTAATAAACACTAATTTAAAAACTATCCAAAAATGGTCATCACGTTATGGAATAACTGTTAACCCAATAAAATGTCAAGCAATGCTGGTCGGCAGCCTAAGGATGCTAAATAAAATTGAATTTGACGATCATCCCTCAGTACAATACATTGATTCCATATAGCGCAACTGTGAAAAATCTTGGTCTTGTTATTGACAAGACGTTAAATTGGAAATATCAAGTCGTTGAGGTTAGTCACAAAGTTACTGCCACCTTACGTTACCTCTATCGTCTTAAAAACTTTTTTCCCTCTTCAAACTAAAGTTATGCTTGTCCAATCCTTTATTACTCCTACGATCGATTATGCTTGGCAAACTCCTTTACAATCAAGGCTACACAACTCTGGAACTCCTTGCCCGATCACATTAGACAAGCACCCAGCAGATATTTATTTAAAAAAATATTGCATCAGCATTTTTTAAGTAACTTTGATGTAATATGATGTTCTTTGCTCATTTTAGCTGCCGTATTACTTTTAATTTATTTATTTCTTTAATTATGTATATGTATGTATATATCACCGAAAGATAAGAAGATCCGCAAGTTTATAAATTTCCAAGGAAATTTATCATCCTTCGTAGGATTCTAAACGAAAGATAAGTTGTATTATTTTTCGCCCATATTTTTGCAAATGTACCATTTTACGACCTCTCTTGGCAAATTTATTAACTAACTGGAATACATTCGTAAGATTCTAAACGGTTCAACATATCATAGAAGAGCTTTTAATTTTACGCTTTTTTAAAATACGACAAATAACATACTGCTCTCTGATTGGTCGATGTTGATAGTGGCATAGCTTGTGTCCATAGACTTAGGTACAATCAGCCTTGCCAAACTATAAACTATAAATTTGTCAGTTTCGATTACATACCTAACAGTATTTTCACTTTAAAACTAGGCAGGTACCCATAATACAGGGTTACTTTTTGCATAATACTTCATTCTTTCAAAATAAAACAATAGAAATCATGTTCTACGATATATAAAATATATAAAAAGATTTATTATATATATGAAAAAAAAAGATTTATTTATATATAATACGATATATAAAAAAGATTTATTAAAAAATGAAAAAAAAATCATCAAACATAAAAACCAACCTAAGTCCAAAAAAGACAAAAATTTTAGACGTGAGCCTCAGGTGAATTGCCAAACAGACGCTGGGTAAGTAAGAGCTTTATAAAAATGTGCTTAAAAACATGTAACAAATTTAAAAAAAAATATGGAAATTAACATTATTCTTCTTTGAGCCGACTTCCCAAAACATTAGCTTTACTAAAATCTTCTATAATTTAAATGACATTTTTAAATTTTTTCCTGTATCCATTCAGACTTCTTACTACTTTGGTCATGGCCAATGTAAAACTTTCGTAGCTCTATGATAAATTTCACTTCGACTACAAATTTTCTAGTATTTACCGCGCTGTCTTCATCATTCTAGCTGTCCGCAGCTTTTAGATCGCTCATAGTGGGTCTAGTTTAGTAACCTTAGCAAAATAAAACTATTTTCAAAATTCCAACACATTTACCGCAATCGGTTTGTTTATGTTTCGTGACGAACAATGGCGGTCGAGAACATGTGACTTATTTTGCCAATCAGAGCGCATATGGCATTTGGTTAATAGTTACTTATTATTTTACGTGCGATTGCGATTCGGTAAGTTTATTGATTGACGAAAATGAGGCCGTAAAATAATATAATTTATTTATCGTTTATAATCCTACGAAGGTTTATAAATATATAAGTGATTGGTAATATGTATATATATAACATTATATATCTAATAAAAATAAAACAAAAGAAACAGGTTGCGTTGAAATGCTGAGTCGAATCTGACAACCCGAGAAGGGTGGTTAGCGCTGGTATTCTACAGAACCTTGTATAAGCGTTTAATGAATTAACCCGTGACCAAAAACGTAACCCAGAATAGTAACTGTGGTGATTAATTAAAATTGTAACCAAAATTGGTTAAATTTTTTTTTTAACAAACAAAAGCAGCCACAAGCGTTTTGAATTCTTTGTATTAATTTTTCGGTCCATGCAAGCGTAAACTGATTGAAAGTTTGAACATTCCAATGTATTTTTTTACTATTATCACTATTGCATACTGAAAATAGGGTTATGGTTTGTGGATATACTAAACTACTATATACTAAGTCTCAATTCTAATAAATAACATAGAATCAAAGTTAAAAGGAATTCTATATGCTTATACAGTTCGAAATGGTAGTGTTGAGCCATGAGGTCCTGTAATCCATTTAACAGCATGTTAACAGCAGCAAATAGTAGTTTATATGGCCAATTATATTATAAACAGTCTCCGATAATCTCTAGAATTAAATTGTTATACATACTGTTATATCATGCTTGATACACACCACTCATAGAAGCTTAGGCAAGTGCCTGGACTTTTTTATATTATCCAGGAAAAGCAGAAATCTCATATTCATTTTGCAGGAGAAAAACCAGCTTTGTTCGACTCTCACCGACTTAAAACTCCACAGTTGTTAACTTTATCAATATAAGTGACGGCACGAGAACACTTTTTTTGCGATCTCAGCAGCGCAGACCGTCTAAGTTCTTCTTTTCGGGATGACTTCTCTCTACTTCAGGAAATGCATGCCGTAACAATGGGCGCGCCTTCATGTATGTCTTATTTTCAATATTTATAATTATTATCTCCCTCGTGGAAGCGCCCGATGTCATCGATGTAAAGAGAGCCTTATGATTTGCTGTTCATTGCTTTCTTAATGTAATTACTAGTACATAGATTGTTTGAAATTTAGACCTCGCAATATTTATTAAGAAGAAAAATAATTGATAGAAGATATTAATTCATGGAACAAAGCTGATTAAAATGAGGAGCTCAAACTGCAGTGTTGTTAGTTATTTTTATCACATTATTTTTGATGCATATGTTGAAAGTGACAATTGTAAGTAAGTTTTTCTTAAATAATAAATTAAATTGCAATGATTATTTCAATAAAAATTATAAATTTAGGAAATTATATAAAACGACAATTCTTAATTATATTTCAACAACAAACGGTATGGTAATCAAAAATTAATTTATTAGTTTTAGATTATTTTTATAAAGATGATTCTAATAATCAGATTTGTATGTAAATTATTTGTCAATTGTCATGATTTTGTATGTAAATTATTTAAGAATTATTAAAAAGAAAGTTAAACTGTAAAGCCCAGGGCATCACGTATTTTCGTATGTCAGTTTGTGATTATTCGTTATTATGGTACTGCTTAAAAAATAAAAAAAACTAATGCTTCAATAAATTCTTGGAAAAGCTTTGGTGTAATAAATGTAAATCAATGAAGGTTTCTATAAATGCAAAGGTATTCGAATATCTAGTTTAAGCAACATTGAGGACGTTGTAAGAAATAGTTTTTAATTCAATTTTATTTTTAATATATTATTTAAATCATTCAGCATTTACATTTATTACAGTTAAAAGGAGTTGGTCCAAACGTTCTATCCAAATGATTTGATTAATTCTTTTTTTTAATTATGTGATATTGCTGCGCAGATTTGTCTTCAAGCCTTGAAAATCATGTAAATTATACCCTCTTTTATATATGTAACATGTATATATACAAAAGCGTTTTCCCAATACAGATCTCTTACATTTTATCTATAGATTTCTTACACTGTGTCTTCAGTTCTGATTAAGGCACGTAGTTCATTTTAATTTTCGAACACTCATTAGATGGTGCGCTTTATTGATTTGCTTTCATTTAAATTGATCAAATTGGAGGGAGGTCAGGTGATAATATTGGTGCGGAGCAGATACATCAATACACACTAAACACACTGTAAAATATTTTAAAAATTCTGGATTTATCCTAATTGTTTGTTTATATAAACCTAACATTGAATTTGTGTGGATATAAATAAGTTTTGAAGGAATACATGATACGCGAACGTGAGATGAACGGGGAAACGAGGAAGTAGATTTACTCTAGTCACGTAATCTTGAAGTAAATATTTTCCTTTCAAGCGAAGCTATTACAAAGCAATATATTCCTATTCTTTATAATAAGGTTTATACAACGAATAACCAATTATCCCTATTAAAATGATAAAACTACAAATGTTTATTATTTCTGTGGCTAATGCTGCGAATATTTAGCTAATATTAAGAGTGCCCATTCTAACAGGTGTATCTTTTACATGTATCTAGAAATATGACAGAAAGTATTAAAAAGATATTTTACATGGACTTTCTTTTTACAACAAGCGTTGTATTCCCAAATATCATCTTTTTATCTTACAAAAAAACAAGCTTACTATAATTTTTTATCCGATTATAAAAAAGGGGGAACATGGCCCTAGTTTGTAAATACGTAAGTGTCACTGAGGGATTTTTTTGTAAATACCTACTAAGCAAAAAATGCTGATTGTAGAAGTAATTTATGAATCATTTTTAAAGCCCAGTGTTGGTAATTAAACTGCTATTTATAATTAATCTCATTGAGAGTTATGATAAGAGCTAATTAATTTGTACAATTTAAAAGTTTCAATTATTCAACCACAGACATTCATAAGCTTCAAAGGCACAGAACAGTTCTATGATCATGAATTTTTCTTTTATTTTCATTCAGCGTGAATCAAAAACATAATTAAAAATATTGCGTACATTGGTAATAACAACACAGTTATCTAATACGGTTGAATTCTTTGGTAATAACAACACAGCACTCTAATTGTTTAACGAAAAAGTTATTTTGGGTTAATACTCAGTATTTTTTCTATTGCTAGAAGATTTAGCGTATGCACCTAAGCATAGCGTAATAAATCGCGCGTGAAAAAGCAACAGCATATAGGCCTTAGCGCGCTATCGCAGTATGTAGAACTGATAAAGCTTACGCCAATAGCACGGATATCTGACACGACCGGAGAGAGATTAGGCGTAAGACCGAAATTTTACGTCCCTCCGAGGCATACATCATCTCATTTATCAGGAGATCGGGTGATCAGCCTACATCGCTGTAAGCAAAACAGTTGCCAACAAGCCAAAACAACAACAACACGAAGTTATTCTTATTCCGTGGGATTCGAACTCACGAACTTCGGTTTGCAATACACGGGCCCATATCACTTGGTGGTGAGTGCACTTGGTTGTGTAAGTTGCAAATTATTAGAATCATGGAAGGCAGTTATGATACAAAACCGACACGCAGTGTCTAAATTAATAAATAATTTAAATTTCGTATAGAGTTGCAAAGCTGCAATTATTTCAATTCACACTGGGATTCAATTTGTACTCCAACTTCACTAAAGTTGATCCTAGCCTTATTCCCAAATTATTTGGAGTCGGCTTTTAATCCAATGGAATATTACCTGAATAGCAGTTTTTACGTAGAGCGACTGGCATCCGACCTCCGCAACCCGAAGGGACTAACTGTATTCTACTGATGGATTAGTTGTTAAGTTATTTGAAATCACTGACATTTTTTTAACGATTGCCAAAGATGTTCTTGACAACCGGAACTTTTTACTTGCCCATCCGACGCATGGATAATCTTTCTTTTCGGGCAATCGGATGATCAGCCTGCATTGCCCTAAACCAACCAAGAAACAGCAAAACAAAGCTGTTGTTCACCCCGCGGGATTCGAACCCATGACCTGCGGTTTGTAAAACAAGTGTCTAAACCACTAAGCCACGGAGGCAGTTCATTAATCAAGTTTAGTGAACCGCCTCCGTGGCTTAGTGGTTTAACTAAATTAAATGTCGTAGCAATGAAGGCTCCGAAAATGTAACAAAAATATGTTTGCTCTTTTAATGGTTAATTAAAAGAGATATTAATATATTTCTTTACGTTGTATCAAAAGTTTTCTTGTAATAAAAAATGTTGTTTGACTATTACAAGCTTTTATTTACTTTAACCTGTCCCGTTGTCTGTGCATCTGTAATAGAATCTTGTAAGTTAAATTTGGCCCACTTTCCGGTTTTCGATAAAGCTGAAATTTTTCACGCATTTGTATATTGCATTACGATGTAATATTATGATAACCTAGAGCTAATCTGACAATGGAGCTGGAAGGTGACTATAGGAACTCTCAATTAAACAACGCAAACCTTTCAAGTTTGGGGCGTTTGATTCGTCTTGAAAACCACGTCTATAAAAGTTTGTTTAAAAAACTTTTTTTTATTTGAACTTATTGTTCATATAATGTCAAGTAAGAGCCGGCACCTATAGATGTCCACAACTTCTTAGGGGTTGCATTTAGGCTTGCCGAAATAGAAATTTAAATTGAGGTATGATATCATTAAAAAAAAAAGATCTTCTTATACGGGAAAACGCAACGCATGCAATGCAAGCAAATTGAAAATTGTCATACGTAAATTTAAGTTTAGAGTTGCGAATGTCTCTTAAATAAGTATGATTATAAATAAAATTTATGAATAAAATTGTAACTTGACGATGTCCGTATACAGAAGACATTTTTGATTCAACTTAAAATCTGAAAGCTTTTTATCTTCAAAACTACTAATCGAAATATCGATTGATCGTTTAGAAGCTAAAAAAGTGTTATGCTTCGACGGCGATGTAAGCATATATTGGCTGTCTTTTGACATTATAAAGGCGCTATTATTTTAGGAATAGTAAACGCTGATTCAGAGCATAGTTACCAAGTTCCTACGAAATACTGAAATAATAGCTCTCATTGAAACAGTTTCCGATACAAACATTTATTAATTGGGAGTTTGGGAGGTTGGTATAAGTTTAAATGAAAATAGTTTTCCTCTTAAGTTTATATTACCGACTAGATAAGTACACAATGATTCAACGTAAGAATATTATTATTGCTGGATACCAATACCAATAGAGAGCTAAAATATATTTTTTTCTAATTTTTGTCTGACATTTTGTTTATATGTTTGTCCGCCCATCAATTTGTTTTCATAAAGAAACATTGGCAAACGAGTAAACAGACACCTAATGTTATGTTATCCGTGACCCATGGACATACAAAACACACTTTTCACTTATCTTTTAAGGTAAGTAACACAAGAATATAAACAAAATCTGCGGACGTTTTTATTTATTTAGCTGCGTGTTTATTCGTATTACCGTTATTGCTTATAGATAATTTATTGCATATCTACAATATCATGAAATGCGACAAACCGGCAAATACTATAACTTTTTCAGGTCGGCAGTCCATCACTCTGCTATTCCTTGTTAATTTTCTACCTCGCCTGACACATTCGTGGAATGTATTTCTGGAACCGATAGAACTTCAGAATAGAGGAAGACAATTAGTATCTCAAAGATCTGTAACATTTTTGTAAATCTTCTGTTGTTGTATAAGTTAAAGAGCGATGGTAATAATTTACTTTTGACCGCTACCCTGTTAGCCCCTTCTCTATAAAAAAGGGGAACATAGTATTTAATGTTCTAATGTGCGTAGTGCGGTGAGACGTGTGCAATGATCAAGCTTAATCCTTTAGCTTCTTCAAACGTTTTATAGCATAATTTCAATAAGCTGTGTTTAAAGAATTGTTCTGGCTGAGTCCTACAATTTGTTTATTGAATATGTACCATAAGTGGCCTACCTCGTGGAAAGAAATCATCGCCACCCCTGTCAGCTTTTGAATAGACTCACAGTTTAGAATAGATTTTTTTTTCTAATCTTTATCTGCGATCAGTCTTTAAAACTTTAAGCAGATGTGAGGAACGATTATTTTTTGTAGAATAATTTCTTCATTAAGAAACTTTTTCCTTTAAAGCATATTCTTGGTGGTCTATTTTTTATTTTATTACATAATAATAGCCCTTTTAAGCTTCTTCCTGTGACCACATTTGGGTAGGGTTGCAATCAAGGTATTGTAGTGGTTTGCTATTCTTGCCTTATAACGCTCAGCAATTACATTAAAGTCCTGCTGTACGGTGTTCACTTTTAAAATATCACGCACCTCCGAGTTTTTAATCAACCATGGGGCATTTGAAATATTCTTTAATAAACTTAGATATTTAAATTTGAGGCACTTGCAGTACCCCAAACTTGCATACCGTATGTCAAAATTGGTTTGAGAACGGAACATGCACAGAAGGAGTTTATTGTCTAAGCTCAGGACAGACCTTCTCCCTATGAGCCACTGGAGGTTCCAATATTGCATATTAAAACTCCATGTGAATTTTTTATCTTGTCTGATACCCAAGTACTTAAAAACATTACTCTGTGGAAGTTATTGGGCTTCTAGTTTAACTACCGGGCAGTTTTCATGGCGCAGCGTAAATGTCACCTGGACCGTTTTCGAGGCACTGGCTTTTATCATTCAGCAGTTCTCCATTTTTCTTACCATTTTTCTACTTGATTTAGTCCAATCTGAAACATTTTGAAAGCAAAGGGGTCCTTGTGACTGGCCAAAACAGCGGTATCGTGCGCATTGGTTGTAGTTGTTAAATTATCGCATACAGGGAAATCTGCCGTGTACAAGATGTATATCTGCCAGGATATCGCGGAATGTGACCGTACTATCGTCTTCTTTTACCTGGAATATTCTATTAGAAAGATATGATTTAAGGATTTCATAGAAATCATGTGGTAGAAATTGTTTTATTTTGCATAATAGACCCCTACGCCAAACCCTGTCGAATACCTGGTGTACGTCTAAGAATGCGCAAGTGCAATATTCTTTATCTTCAAGCGACTTTCTTATTGTGTTGTATATTCTATGTTCTTGTTCGATGGTTCTATGTTCTTGTCGGAAGCCAAACTGATGATTTGGTATTATTTGTTTTTCATGTAATTATGGGGGCTTCGGAGAAGCAGTTTTTCAAGAAGCTTTGATAACACTGGAAGCAGACTAATAGGTCTGTACGAAGAGATATCATTTTCGGGTTTACCTTCTTTATGAATCATAACTACTTGCGATACTTTCCAGAGACTCTAAGGATAGAGTTATAGACTGTGTTTATATACATTATAGCTTTTCTTGGTAGTTGTATTAGTACTTATTTTGTAATCAAGTCGAAGCCTGGGACTTTTTTGTCCTTTAGGTTTTATATTTCAGTACAAATTTCTTTCGGTGTAATGGGTTTAATGGGTAAGTCTAGTTGGTAATCTTGATTTAATACGACATCAATGTCTGTTTCGTTCACCTCCAGTTCTGGCATATTTGGTACAAATAATTTTGCAAGGTGATCTGCAAAAACTGTGGTTTTCTCAATACTTGTTCTAGCCCATGCATTTTGTGCACTTCTTAATGGGGGCTTTCTATTCTGTGACCAGTTAGTTCTTCTAGGAGCCTTTCAAAGAGAGTAATTTACCTTACTCAGAGAAAGAGACTCCAGATATGTATGTATAACAGAATTGTTTGCTATTTTAAGGGCTTCCTTTAGATCTCGGTGGTAGAACCAGCAGCACCTTTATGGTGCTGCCGAGGGCACGGTTCGAACCGTGGTTTTAACGCGTCTTTTTCGGCACTCTTACTCTTCAGGCGTGGTGCCGTTATCTTGGAAAACTGCTTTAGTGCACC
>JAOCPS010174839.1:0-14388 GCA_025505425.1 Graphium colonna
TTTTGGAAAATTATATTATAAGAATTGAACAAATTTGATAGAGGTGTTTTTTTACCATATTCATTACGACTTGTTTTTGTGTGAAAAGGTTTGTAATTTTGTACCCGTGCTCCGATTCTCGGAACATTGATATGGACATCAACAAAACATTATGGGAGGGACTAAAATATAGTAAAAAGATACAATAATTAATTGATATTAATATAGCATTTTACATATACATTTTATAATACAGTCATTCCATGATAAGGCGTTCCGATGCGTCGCCACGGTCTGTATCGCCACGTCAACAATAAGGTTTACCCTAGCCTATATAGATGTTTCATATGAAACGCGTCACTTACTGTAAGGATACAAAACATGAGCGTTTTACGAATAGAAGTCTAGCAACAACACCCAGACCCAAAATTCTGAGGGCATTTCTACTGCTTCCGCGACGGGGCTAGTCTTAACCACGCGAAGATGGGGCAGTGGTAGTGTTTATTATTTATTTATTTAATACTTTTTGCACTAACGCGTATAATGGCGGACATAACACTATTAGGTGTTCTCTACCGTACCATTAGGTGTTCTGTTCCGAACGGAGATCCCGTAGCCCATAAGAGCTGATGGTGACCACGTTGGGGTTTTAGTCGATGCGACCTGGACATCCTTCGGGTATCCATAATGGATTTCCCCACGAAAAAAAGGCTGTAGGTAGGGGCGAATTTAGCCTTGGTGCCGCCCCATTGAAAAAAAAGGCTTTTTTAACCGACTTAAAGGGGATGGGGTTTTAAGTTTCACTGTACATATCTATGTTATTTACCGTTTTATTGCCAATTATGAACCAATATTTTTTTTTATATGAAAGTAGAAAAATAATATATATCATTCGAAATGGGCCAATATAAGTTTCAAAAAATTATTTTGTCGCCCCCTGAAAATTCGCCGCCCTACTGGACTAGCCCTGAGTGCCCCTAGTGTAAATCCTGGGTTGGCTGTAGGCACGTCAAATGATTTTTCATGGTGGAAATCGAACTCTGGGCCCGCGCGATGCGAAAGTCAACGGTTTAGCATCTGCGTCATTCGGTCATGATTAAATAATGTTACATAAAATAAGGTAGCCTTGGATTGTAATAAAGATAAATGTATTGTTAACATTCTTAGAAATTTGGAACCTTCTATTTGTAAAGGTCGGTCTTTCGACAACTATAGATTAGTATGGAGCCCAAAAAAATCTTTACTTCCCCTGCATCTTACCTGGTGTAATTTGAATTTCAAATATTGCCAAAAGTCAAATTCAAAGGGTCGTATCTTATTTATAATCTGAATTTGTAAATGTCAAACAAAACAATTTTTCATCTGAATCGACAACGGATTGGAGGTATACCGATATTGTCATTGATCAATTGGCGCCGAGTAACATTTGGAACCGTTTTGTTTTTAGGTTCCGCTAACGCGGACGCGGTGGCAATGGTCAAAGGTGCGTGCGTTAGGAAGTTGAAAGAGAACGTTAGCGAGCGCCAAATGCGAAGACGGCGGCGCGCCAACAACCAGCTCTCTGAGGAATCGGAACGGCGGCTCGCAAAAGCAATAATGCGGAGAAACGCCATGACTATTCTAGAATGTTCCACTGCTTGGGCCTTTCGATGGTTCCACAGCGCGTTCTACTGCTCTTACTGTGACGCGAAGTTTATCGATCCGGGACCATTGCGCGATCACGTAACAGTGTCGCATCTTACTGATACGCCCACAAGTCGCGTGTTTTCCAAGTTGACCGAGAACAATATGCTTAAGGTCGACGTAGCCGACTTGTGCTGCAGACTATGCGGCTGCCGGTGCACTAATTTAAATAGCCTCAAAGATCATTTGACTTGTGCGCACAGAACCAGCTTTAGTAGGGCACACAGCGACGGTGTTCTACCTTTTAAACTTGAGCAGAACGGTTCCTTCGATTGCCAGATTTGTCTTGAGCATTTTTCTAGTTTCGCAAAAATAAACGAGCACATGAATGCTCACTATCAGAACTACATCTGTGACTCGTGCGGCAAAGCGTTCGTGTCCAAGTCGAGGTTTAGGTCTCACGTGCAGTCGCATGAGATCGGCAGCTTTCCGTGCGGGATTTGTGACGAGATTCTGCAGACACGTGCAGCTCGAATGTGCCACAGGCTAAAAGCCCATAGAAAAGGTGTGCGGTACACTTGTCCTCGGTGCCCTGAAGTGTTTACGACATATTACGCACGCGCCAAACACTTGGTGGATGGTCATGCGCAAAAAAGGCGGGATTATGACTGCACTGCGTGCGGCAAAACTTTCGAGACAAGTTGCAAACGCGCAGCGCACTTTCGCGCCGCTCACAAACCCGCGGAGAAACGTTACGAGTGCCTTCACTGCCCCTGGAATTTTGTCAGCAAATCGAAACTAAGACGACACCTGCAAGAACACAACAACACTTCCGAACAGCCGACAAACGATCAATACAAACGTGATCTTTGTTATTTTTAGGTAAGGATATCTTTGCACCAAGTTCGCCTCAAGACGGTGTGAAAGTAACATGGACGAGGAAGCGGCAGCTGAGCGGAGACAAGGCTAACGCGGCGACATTATTGGAAAACTCTAATGCCGTCGCATTTAGGTGGCAGCGGGGCAGGTTCATGTGCGCATACTGTCCTCACGTCTTCCCTAATATGGAGGATATACGCCAACACTCAGTGGAACATCCTGATAAGTTGGAAGTATTTAGAAATCGACTTGTGCGCAACTCGTTTCCACTTCGCGTTGATGTAACGGATCTTACGTGTTCACTCTGTAATGCGAAATGTGATACCATCGAGAAACTGAAAGCTCACTTATCAGACATCCACATGAAAGTTTTTAAATCTGAAAGCGAAGACGGTCTGATACCGTTCAAACTGATCGGCATTGGTTTTAAGTGTACGCTTTGCTCCGCCCCTTTTGAAAGCCTCTTGAAACTCTATGTTCACATGAACGTGCACTATCAGAGCTATGTTTGCCCCGTCTGTGGCAGAGGTTTCTCGAATAACCATAAGCTGCGCGCTCACTACAGGTGTCATGAGACAGGAGAGTTAGCCTGCGCTAAATGTGGCAGCACCTTTGCGAACCGACTGGCTAGGAACAGACATTTAGCGATGGTCCACGGATCTTTGCAACGCTACCGCTGTCCGGTTTGCAGGGATTACTTCGATTCGTATCATTCCCGATTGAGACATCTGGACAAGGAGCATGGCCAGCGGGTTGAATACAAGTGCCGCTTATGCCCCTCGGTGTTTGGAACCGGGGCTTTAAGGAACTCCCATGAGAAGGTTGTTCACCCTATGAAGAATAATGCCAAGTGACGTAGCGTAGTGGCACTATTGCAATGTATAAGTTACGCATTGACTCCACTTTATATAAATATGTTCTTAAAGATTTTCTTTTATATTTTGCTTTACTATTTGTTAAAGACATATTGGACTTAAATATATCATTACTAATTTTGCAAGCCTTATCGAGTGAAAAGATACTCGGAGAAAACGTTTGCTGTTCATAATAGACTAATGTATGCGTAAAGAAATTGCGTTAGCAATAAATATTACCACTTTAAATTGTATTAATTCAATAGATAAAAAAATATGTACCACAGATATTATAACATAGTATATGATCTTGAGAAATAGAATGTATGATGTAATATTCAACTATGATTTCTGACCAGGTATTAGACGAGGCTTAAATAGTAACATTTTCATCCAAAAAAAAAATTTAAATCTTATTTCAACCAAACCCAAAGTATACTAATATAAATCAAATATATACTAAATCGTCTATTTATAAATCTAATGTGCTCTCGAAGGAGTAAATGAAAGACAGATTGGATTTAATGCTACGGTAAAGATATTTGGTGTTTTATAAAATAACTTACAAATATCGATGTTTAATCAAGGGAGCCATGCAGCGTTTTGACAGTAAATTTTCTTTTGTTTTTAGGGCCCACGGATATCATTGTTAAGTGGAAACCGAGGCGGAGGTTTTACGACCACAGGAATAATGCAGCCATAATCATTGAGTGTTCGAACGCGTGCCCGTTTAGGTTGAAAAGGGGAGAGTTCTTGTGTGCAATGTGTCCCGCATCCTTCGGTGACTTTGCAGATGTGAGGGAGCACACCGATGGCCACCAGAACAGGATAGAGGCTTTGCGCTACTCGCGGCCGTATGACACAGTCAAAGCGGATATTACAAATCTCCAGTGCATTCTTTGCACTTCTCCTGCCGTAGATATAGATCAACTGGTTGAACATTTAGTAAATAAACACAATAAACCGATAATGATGGACCACGGCTGGGGTATAACCCCGTTCGATCTTGGAGGGAGTGTGTATTCATGTTCGATCTGCGGAGCGCCCTTCGACCTCTTCAGTAACTTAAACACTCACATGAACCAACACTACAAGAATAATGTGTGCTCCAAGTGTGGTAAAACGTTTGCCGCCTCGCAGCGTCTGCAATCGCATATGGCTACCCACGATGCAACAGAAACCGGTCACAACTGCACAAAGTGCGGGGAAATCTTTGCATCGCGCCAGCTGAAGATCCACCACCTGGCTAGCGTGCATGGCCCGAAGCTCAGGTACCGGTGTCCGTTTTGCAATGAAAAGTTCAAAAGCTACGGCGACAGAACTAAACATCTAAACAAGGCTCATGGCAGAAAGGTCGAGTACCCCTGCCACCTATGCAACGCTGTGTTTGGAATGTGCAATCAAAGAACTAAACACATACAGCAGGTCCATGTTACGCACAAGCCTTTCGAGTGCGAATACTGCCCCTTCAAGTCGTCCACCGCCGCGCGTCTTCGTAGCCACATGGTGAAGCATGTGGGAGTAAGGAAGTACCAGTGTGACATATGCAAAAAGGCCTATTGCCGAATCAAGACGCTACGCGAGCATATGCGCATCCATAATAATGATAAACGGTTCGTCTGCGGAGTGTGTAACGCAGCGTTCGTGCAGAAATGCAGCCTGCAAAGCCACACACGCACGCATCATCCCGGAGTCCAAGTAGCTTAAACGCTCTTATGCGTGAAAACTCCGAACTGACCGTTTTTTAATAAATATTTTGGGGCTAACGCCATATTTTAAATTTGTTTCTTTGACCCACCTTCGAGTAACATTACCATCGAATTATGTATTTCCCGTGTGTAATAAATACGGCGAATATATATAAATAAAACCAGGGTACCTACTGAAAAAGAAGAGCTCATATCGGAAATTTTCTTATTTTTAGGAAGAAAATCCGAAGAGGTACATGTTAAGACCGAAGTGGGGTCCGACACGGAAAATACTTGCGTGGCCGTCGTCGCATCAGCCCGGGACGCGGGGAACGAGAGGCGAGCCGCTTTCCGTGATAACATCCGGACCATAATGGAGACATGCACAGCTTGTCCGTTTAAATACAGAAAGGGCGCTTACCTGTGCTTCTTTTGCAAATCCTCTTTCCTCGAGCCGGAGCAGTTGCGCGAACACACGCGGCTTCAACACGCTGATGTGAAGCAACTGAAACCGCGGAAATATGAACCAGTGAAAATGGATTTTGCGCTTGCTGCGTGCAAACTTTGCGGTGCTTCCGTTGCCGACTATGAAATATTGAAAGAGCACCTCATTGAACATGGGAGGCCGTTGAACAGTTCCCATGGTGACAGCGTCCTGCCCTACAGCCTAACTAGAGATTCACACTGCTGCCAGATCTGCGGCGGTCGGTACGAGACATTCTTGACGCTGCATAAGCACATGAACGAGCATTACGAGCGTTTCATATGTGAGACGTGCGGGAAGCGTTTCGCTACTTCGCAGCGGATGGTGAATCACGCTCGAACCCACGAGCGGGGCGCGTTCCCATGCAAACGATGCGGGGATACCTTACCGTCCCATGCGGCGCTTTACGCGCACGTAGCACGAGTGCACCGCTCCAACAAGCGGTACAAATGTCCAGTCTGCGATGAAAAGTTCGCTTCCTACAAGCATCGGTTGAAACACCTGGCGGCTCACGGTGTGCGCACTGCTCTATTCCCCTGCCCCTCTTGCCCGCGCGTCTTTGACTTGTGCAGTAGACGGACAGCGCATGTCCGGTTCCAACATTTACAAGAGCGCAACCATTCATGCCCGCTTTGCTACATGAAGTTCTTCACCCGATACGAGCTTCGCGAACACTCGGTGAAACACGGAGGAGAGAGAATATACCAATGCGATGTATGCAAAAAGTCGTATGCGCGGCTGAAGACGTTAAGGGAGCATATGAGGATACACAATAACGACCGAAGGTTCTCGTGTCAGTTGTGCGGGCAGGCGTTCGTGCAGAACTGCAGCCTTAAACAGCATTTGAGGGTACACCACCCAGGTCACGGCAAGAGTGGCGTGTTTTAGGGAGCGTGTTCAAAGCGTTTTTGTTCCTTATGGAGTATGTAATAGAGTCGCATATTCATTCTCGTCCAAAAAACTACCACTGTCTCGTGATAGATGAGTTTACAGACTAGCTTTAGTACATTTGCCTTTAAACATGTAGCTAAAGAACCATTCCAATGAAGTTAGCAACACTCTTTTTAGGGGTTTCTCATCATTCTGTTATATTGTTTTTTGGAATGCAATAGTTATCGATAAATGTTGTAATTCTAAATTTTAATTTAGCCAATCGTGAATGAATCTATGTAATCTTAGTGTAAATTAAAATGAATCCACTGTTTTATCTTTAAACATATTTTTTTTAAATTAATTTAAAAAGTTGTGTTTGTTGAGCTATTTCTTCAAAGCAAAATTGAAAACAAGGATAATTTAGCTCGATTCCTTATTGGCTTCCAATGTTGTTTTTAAGACAATCGATTCCTAAGCACAGCTATAATTTATTCGAACAGCGCATAAAACTT
Source organism: Graphium colonna (assembly GCA_025505425.1). Lineage (NCBI taxonomy): Eukaryota > Metazoa > Arthropoda > Insecta > Lepidoptera > Papilionidae > Graphium > Graphium colonna. Next base: position 6,893 of record JAOCPS010174839.1, read on the forward strand.
ATGAAAATCCTTTTTGGAGTAACGATTTAAGTAAGTACTTAAAGGTCAGATATATTTCTTCCTTGACTTCTCACTACGAGGTAAATATTAGGCCAACACCTATGTGAAATAATAAGCGATAAATCCGAAAAGATAAGAAAATTAGTTGTTTCCATAAATGCACACATGCGAGGTCTATTCATGTTAGTCTCGAAATTAATGCTTTAAGATGGCTGTATAATTACAACAGTTGTATAAAATATAAATATGAATAAAAAGAATCTATTGAAAAAATAAATGTTTTTTTTTTATTTGATCACCTCTTTTGATAGCTCCATTTCATTTGCCTTTGCGTTATGCCAGCATGAGAGAAAATTTTAAATTTAATTTAATGATGAAACAAACTATCAAAAAATAAAAGAATTAATTAATTCTTTTGTATCAGAATAGTTGTCTTCATCAATTAGATAAATATTTAACCATTTGTTTTTAAGACATGTTAATACGACAAAATTCTAGAATTTGTATTCACTGCATCGCCGGATAAGTTTGCTGATAAAGTTGGATAAATCTATTACGTAGGACACTATTTCTGACTTTGTCTTCTTAAAATTAGAGGGTGATGAAGACAAAATTCAGAGAAAACATAGTGCCTGAGCGGCTCTTTTGCTGCCAGATAATTGGTAGTAATTGTACGATTAGAAAATTATAAGCCGTTGCATGCAATATAAAGACTCGTGGCCCTCATGCACATATGCTTTCTCGTTTTTAGGTAGTAATAAAACATCGGACGAAGAACAAAATGGCGCAAAAAGAAAACACGATCAGGCAGGCGTGGACGCGTTAGCTGACACAGACGCGTTGATAGCTCGTCGAAGGAATGCCACGTTGATTCTGGAATGTTCAAAGATATGCCCGTTCAGGTGGACCAAGAACCTTTACGTCTGCTTCTATTGCGATCGGCAGTACTCTGATCCGGCGGCTTTGAGGGATCACAACGCGCTCGATCACGCGGCTCCATCGCCAGCTCAGATCAAATGCGAGCTGTCTAAACAGAAGAAACATGAGCTGATCAAAGCTGATGTAACAGACGCAGGTTGTAAGCTCTGCACTGAGCCTTGCCGTGATCTCACTACCTTGAAAAATCATTTACTGCTGGTTCACGAAAAGAAAATCGACATTAAAGCCACCGATGGCCTTCTCCCCTTCAAAATATCGAAAGACAGCTTTGATTGCGCCCTCTGCCAGCAGCGGCACGATGAATTCAAATCTCTCAACCACCATATGAACGTGCACTTCCAACATTTTATCTGCGAGCAATGTGGTGCCGGTTTCATGACGCCCGACCGTCTCAGGACTCATTCGCAATCCCACGGCACCGGTGTCCATCCGTGTGACAGCTGCGACAAGGTGTTCCGCTCGACTGTGGCAAAGAACGAGCACTACGCAACCGTCCACAGACGTGTTAAGCGCCACCGATGTCCTCATTGCGCGGAGGCGTTTCGCAACTACTTCCAGCGTAACAAACACGTGGCGGCAGTCCACGGGCTTAAGCTGAAGGAGTTCAAGTGCTCCCTCTGCCCCAAAATTTTTACATTGAGCGGGAAGCTAGGAGTGCATGTCCGTACAGTACATTTGAAGGTTAAGCGACACGCGTGTGACGTGTGCGAATGGAAGTTCTACTCCAGATCGGAGTTAAGAGAGCACATGGTGAGGCATGGGGGTGAGAGGAAGTTCCAGTGCGCCGTTTGCCGGAAGTCCTATGCCCGGAAGTACACGTTACGTGAACACATGCGAATACACGAGAATGACAGGCGGTTCATTTGTCAGGAATGCGGGCGATCGTTCGTGCAGAACTGCAGTTTGAAACACCATTCGAGGGTCCACCATCCCGTGGTGAAGGCAGCCGATGTGCAGTTTAGAGAAACGATTCCTTAAAGCGTGCTACTATGCTGAATATTGAAAGTTTTCTACTCAATCACATCATAGGTACACAGTATTATTGATACAATAAGCAACTCTAAATATAGATGTCTTGAAGACTTAGTACGTCTCGTTAGTTCATTCTTTATTACCTGTCTCTACATTGAGCAAATGCCCTGTATTAGTCGTTCATTGGGTCTTTGTCAATTCTGTAATAACAATAATTTATTATTGATCCTTAAATGGAGAAGAAATGAAAGTTTTAATTTATGGCATGTAACTAAATCTCTTTACTTATTTTTATCATTCGTGCTGTGTCATCAATTGGTAAGTCTCAAGTAAGTTAGTTTTATTGAAATTTAGACCATTCTTTGCCATTATTAATCAATACCTGTTGTGGTGTTTGGAATTATACCATTTTTAACCATAGTTCGGAAAAATAATAATAATAATAAAATAAAACAGCACTAATTTTAAATAATAATATGAATCAACAAGAAATTTATTACATCCAGTCGTGAATATAACTTAGTATTACAAATTTCGAGCTAAAATTAGTGATGACTACCATTATTCTTAATGTAAACTAAGCAATAAAGTTTTTTTTTAATATATATTTAAAGAACTGTTTCCATTTTTCCTTATTATGTAACAAAATTAAAACGGTACTAATTAGGAATGACCTAATTTTATAGGTATTTTGTGTCTGTTTGGGTCAGCTAGCCCGTGAAACGCTTAAATTGCTTTTGACAACTTGCACTGGCAGTTTTTTCATAGTATAAGAAGTAATTTAAGTTAATTAGGGCTTCGTAGTCCACACCCTAATAGTTTGTCATCATGTCAATGTCGCCATGTCTGTTCGTCTGTCAGTCCGGGATCCGGATCCGGGGTAACTTCGTATATTGAAGATCCAAAAGTAGGTTTTTAAAATTGTGTAAAAATTCGACAAATGCCATCATGTGGGGTATCGTTGAAAAGGTTCCTTAATATGCAACAAAATTGCCCTTAAACCATGTAGATCAAACCCCCCCAGTTAAAATAAGAGCCCCCTCTTCTAAATTTGAAATATTATTATAATAACTCTGAAAAAAATCTGCTTTATGCCTACCTTTAATTAAGTACTTTCAACTAAAACTATAACATACTCGATATATATAGTTATATTTATACAATCCGACAAACTTAGTTACAGTCGTCCTAACAAAATGTATGGAGTCATCCCCAAAATGACATTTGTCGGTATTTACTTTGTCAACCGGTCGAACGGACCATCGGATGGCTACGGAACCCTTTCATGTGCGTGTCCCGCGCTCTTGGCCGGTTTTATTTTAGGAAAAGAGTTAGGGTTCCGTAAAAAAATCCGACAGCAATATCATGCGGGTAATACAGCACGAGGTGAAAACGCTGCAAGAACTACATATTTTTGGCATATCAGATTCCCCCTCTTTCGTGGGCACGTTTTTATTTGTCTGTATCCTATGCATCATATTGTCATGATATATTTGTACATAGTGGACGAGTTGTAATGTTGGACAACAAAGTAATTCTTTTATTCATTGGAAAACTCTTGATAAATAACGTAAGTTTAATTTCGTAAAAGTATAGTTGCGTAAAGCTCACAATGGTTAACTTGTATCTAGGTTTTCAAGTTATCTTAAATGTCTCAAGATTCGGTTTGACAACGTTATCAGGGAGTATCGTATAAATTAAAAGCAGTTTTAATGTCAGTGTGTAGTGTTGCAGTATGTGTAATCGCCAGAATCTTCACACGATTTATTTGTTTCTAGGATCGGATATAAGGGATATACTCCAAGCGCCCGCCGAACGGATAACGCCGCTGTTCCAGGTGCAATACGATCGCGCGCTCTGTAAACCACTGGGCACTATTTCCGACTTTAGTAAGCTGCTCGCCATGTCGAAGCCATCAAAACCCGTAGCGATTGCTCCGATGGCTACTTACTCCTTGCAGATATCACGCAGTCCGTCACCCCTGTCGATGGACAGAAGCATCTCGCCGCATGAGGACAACTTTGTAAACCCTCTTAAACGTAGCTCAAAGAAAAGTATAGACGTCAGGCAGAATGCTCTCACCCTCTTCGAATTTACCACCGTCTACCCATTCATCTACGGCAACAACAAGTTCAAATGCTTTGTATGCTCGCAGCCCTTCCTTGAAACGGCGCTGCTGCGACAGCACATGCAGGAAACGCATACTTTTGCTCCCTTGAAGCGTCTCCTCAACAATCGACGGGAAAATGTAATCAAAGTAGACGTCAGAGAGATGAACTGCAGACTATGCTCGATCCAACTGAACGATCTCCAGCAGCTGAAGCAACATCTGAAGGATGAGCATGATAAGCTAATAGACCCGGAGCTGAAAGACAATATAATACCCTTCATGTTGGAAGGGGACGAGGAAGGTTACAAGTGTGTTATGTGCGATAGTAACTTCATAAAGGTGCGCACTCTGGTCATCCACATGAGCGTGCATTTCAACAACTATAGCTGCGAGATTTGTGGTTCCGGATTCATGACATTGCGTCTCCTGAAGAAACATTTAGAGGTCCACGAGAGCGGCAACTTCAACTGCCTACAGAAGTCACTCATCTACTCCATGAATCTGGTAGTACCACGGAAGCTAAGAACTATGACCCAAAACCTGCCTACCTACTTTCTATGAGCTACTTACATCTGTTTTGAGATCTTAATTAATGATATTTCTTAATAATAATAATAATTTGACGAATACTCAAAACGGATGTAAGAAAGGGTCCCGTGGAACTAGGAGCTCCTCCTCATAGATATGGCTATTAGTCACCAGGTACGGCGAAATAAAAAAAAACCTGTTTGTTTCCTGGACTGACTACAAGAAGGCTTATGACTCGATGCCCCGGACTCGATGATTCGGCCCCATACATGGCTAACACGTGTACTCGAATTATATAATATAAATACAACAATCAGGGAGTTCCTTAGCACATTTATGCAGCAGAGCAGTGGGTCACAGTCCTAAGACGTCCACGTTTTTCTACTTTAAACGACTCTATAAGGATCAAGCACGTTATCTTCCAGGGTGACAGTTTGAGACCTCTGTGGTTCTTACTGGCTTTGAATCCACATAATACATTACTTAGGAATTCAAAATTAGGCTTTCAACTTCGGAGAAGAGGTGATCACCTCATGTACATGTATGATGTCAAATTGTTTACATCAAAGAAGCTATACAGAGTTGCTAAAGATTACTGAGACCTTTAGTAACTATTAATTTGGAGTTTAGTGTAGATAAATGTGCCGTGATGCATGTACAACAAGGAAGTAAATTTACAAATCTCAGAGAAAATATCCCTCAAATCGCTTTCCCAAGGTATAACCTAAAATATCTTGGTATGACAGAGTTTTTGGGTATTCCTGATGCTGATGTGAAAAAGGTGGTGAAGAGCCGGTTTTATTCCCGCCTGAGGAAGGTTCTAACGAGATTGCTCTCGGGTGGAAATAAAGTTCGAGCCTTCAACAGCTGGGTTCTACCAGAATTAGCATACTCCTTTGGCATACTAAGATGGACTCAAACTGAATTAGATGGCCTGAATAGGCGAGTACGTTGTTTACTGACAGCGCACCGTCTGCATCATCCACGCTCATCGGTTTTAGATTGTACATCCTACGGAAAGTAGGGAGACGCTTTTTGAATATCAAGGACTTCTTTTAACCATAAGATGTACAATCTCAGAGAGTACTTTTTCAAAGCTGGCGAGAATGTGGGGATGCACCATGATGTGGTGTCGGTCGAGAAGGGACTTCGCTATCTTTATCGAAATAGAACTTGCAAAAGCCGTTGGTGATGAGTGCTTCTGATCGTATAGATAAAATGGTATGGAAGAGCAAAGAGCTTTATGGTAGGATCTATCAGGCCTTAGTAGGACCTGATGTGGACATATCAGCGTCGGTGAACTAGTTGCGTTTCGTTGACCTCTTTGGGGAAACCAAAGGGTTTGTCTGTGCAATGTGGACAAGGTTATCAAGACGAAAAACTACCGAAAGAACATTCTCAAGAACGAAACGGTTGACGTGTGCCGAGCTTGCCACCGCCCCCGTGAGTCTACCAAACATGTTAATTCCGGTTGTTCTCGTCTTGCTAACTGCGGGTCCATCCACCAGCAACTTGCTCTTAGATACGGACTTATAGGCTCGGAGGTATCCTATTACCAGTATAAGGCAGAACCAATTCTGAACAATGGCCAGTATCTATGCTGGGACCGATCGGAAGAATGTTTATCACAGACAAGACTATTGTTTCGAATAAATCTGACATTATGATACTGGATCGGTCTGTAAGACGCGCTATGATTGTATATCGCCATGCATTTCTGTCACCTCAATGGAAAATCATTTATGAATTTTCTATAAATCTGTGGGGCCTGCAACTCAACAAATTGTGTTTCAGCATTTTGTTCTGCTTACTGTAAAAAAAAACATTTAGAATAAATAATATAATTATCTAGACTTCATTGCTTGCGTAACAAAGGAATTGATTGAAGAGGAGACTGATCGAAGCTTCGTCTGGCAGAAGGCTGTTACGGTAACGAGGGTATCACGTATTTAATAGGTCTTTGCCTTAGCTTAATGTGGGTATCCCAGGATTGACGGAATTGAAATAAACTTTTACTTTAATTTTGGTGTTTTTTCGTAGTATTGAGAAAACTCAAATTATGCTAATATTATAAAAGTTATGTAAGGAAATATTGTAATTGCAAATAACTTCATTACACAGAGCATACTATAAATTGGTATTTATAAAGTACTGTTTGGATATCTAAACATAAAAATAAAATAGAACTGTCTGCTTGTAATATAATAAATAAGGGTTTATTTTTGGTCAAATGTATATAAACGTAATGCGGTACTATTTACAAGAACTGTTCTTTACGGTTTAATGCACTTATTTCTAAAACAGTTGTACTGATTTTGAAGAAACCTCCGAACCATTCTACCAGTTAGCTAATTATATAAGTTTTTTGGACTAAATTTTAGAAAAAGGATTAGTGTACTCTGTAAGAAATTAAAACCTATGAAATTTTAATTGAAATTGGTTCCATTTGTAACATAGACGTACAATAACATTTGGATGTGGCATTGTAAAATTAAAAATCAATATATAGACGATGAATCCTGAGACAAGTGGTTGTTGCTGTTGTAAAAATTGCTAGAGTAGAAAAAAATTCCCCATTTATTTTTAAAAAATGTACTGAATAATGTAAATGTTACCCGTAGTTGTTATGTTGAAAAAATAAAAAGTGGATTTTAAATTAATATATTTATCCATAAATAACCTTGATAATCATAAAATATAATTTGTACATATTCTATGTAAAGAGGCATTTGGTCATGAAAATCTTTTTATTTTATTATAATATAAATACAACGGAGCGCTATTAACATGTAAGAATTTCTTTAACAGAAAATTAGTAACAAATTTTACTGCTTAGCGAAATAACAAATTCTAAGATCCTCTTAATTCCCAAAAAAGAATAAAATATTTAAGTCCATATAAAAGTTTAAATTTTATAAGATTATTTAAATAACAGCTGAAGTGGATA
>JAOCPS010174949.1:0-14387 GCA_025505425.1 Graphium colonna
GGGAATGAAATCGTGGTCTCGGCATCTCTTCAAGAAATAAAAGCCGTAAAGTTGTTTAATTTAAAAATGTCTAATATTCGCGTAAGTCTCAAAAACATAATCATCTTTTCTGTTATTTCCTCACAATTTTTGTATGTATTGTATAAAAAACTGTTTGTTGTAAAGTGCACTAATAACTGATTTATTATTACTTTTTGAAAAATTTTACTCTGTGATGGTAATTTGGAAAAAGGCCTATAATTACTGGGATCATTTTTTTCGCCACTTTTAAATAGGGGTATTTTTTACTTAATTTCATATGATCCAGGAAAATTCTCGAATGTAAACATTTATTAAAATTTGAGATAAATGTGGTGCGGTAAACGGTTTTATTGCTTTATGTAACTTTAAGGTCATTCCCCATAAGTCACCGATATTTTTCTGATTAACACTCTTCAATTTTACAATCAGCTAATTATTACACAATTTGCAGATATATACTCAAATTTAAAATGATATCCTCAATAGGATGTATTATTTTTTAATAATTTAATAGCATTTAGAGATGGTAGAGCATAAAATCCTTTGACAGCTTTTGCTGCACTTTTAAGGCCACGCTCGTCCGGGGCAGTACCACCACCCTTTGTAAAGTCTGCATAAAATAAAATATGCATTACTTTTGGGGATGACGGATGGCCATGTCTACCCTTTTCTTTTCGCTTACCATCAGGTGAACCGTCTGCTCGTTTGTCTTCCTTTCCATAAAAAAAATCAAGGTGTTGAATCGGGGACTAGAGTTTTCTTCGAACTCTGTCAATAAGAGGTTTTTGTTCTAGATTGATTTCAGTCAATGTCATATGTTAGGAAAAAAGGGGGTACCAAAAAAACTAGTATTAAGTTTTGAGCTCACCTGAGTCGTCGACTGAGAAGTGCGGCATGCCGCTGCCGTCGAGCACGTAGAAGGCGAGGCGGCCGTCGCGGCCGGCGTCGGCGTCGCCGGCGGCCAGCGCGCCCAGCGCCGAGCCCACGGGCGCGTCTTCGCGCACCGCCAGCGCCGCCGCGCCCCGCTCGGCGAACTGCGGCGCGTGCCGGTTCTCGTCCACGTCGCTCACTTCCAGCACTAGCGTGGTCTCGGCCCATAGCGCCGGCCGCCCACCGTCCGTCGCGCGCACCGTCACCCCGTACACCTGACGGGACGAAAACATCTTACGGGGGCACTGCGCTTCAACGTTCTAACTTTATTCCGGTGGTGAATTACGACAGCCCTTTGAATTGAACGATTTATACATAATATGTCTCATAAACTTTATTCTGTTAAAATAAATAATACAACAAAGATTATTTAAAGTATCAGTAATTATAAATTCACAAAGCGCTATGAATTTCACAAAATCACCTTTCAGCCTAGGATACGAAAATAAACGATAAGAAATTTTTCGCGTCACATCGATCTGCTGCACGTCAGTTACTTCATATAATTTTTGATCGTTTCAAAAAGCTTGTCAATGTATTTTTTAAAGCAAAAGTGCCGTACCTGTTTCTCTTCATAGTCAAGTAGCTTGGCAGTGCGTAGTGTGCCCGAAGTGGGATCGATGGTGAAGATGACGTCATCTGTGGTCTGGTCGGGCAGCGAGTAGGTCAGCACGCCGCCGGCGCCGAGGTCCGGGTCGAAGGCCTCCACCACGGCCACAGGCGTCCCCACCGGCACGTCCTCGCGAACGCGCGCGCTGTACGTGGGCAGCGCGAACTTCGGCGCCACGTCGTTCACGTCGTCCACCGCCACGCGCACCAAGGCCTCCGCCCTGAGCCCGCCGCCGTCCGTGGCACGCACCGTGAGCTCGTAGAGTGCGCGCCGCTCACGGTCCAGCGCCGCGCACACAAGCAGCACACCCGTCTCGCGCTCCACGCAGAACTCTCCCTCGCCCGCGCCACTCAAGCTGTACACGATGTGTGCGAACTCCCCCGCGTCGCGGTCCGTTGCGTTCGCTCGGAATATTGCAGTGCCATTGAGTGCGTTCTCGGTCACACGGAAGCTAGCCAAAGTTTTTTGGAACTTTGGTGGGTTGTCGTTCACGTCCAAAACTGTGACGGGAAGCAATCGTGAACTGGAGTGTTGCGGTACTCCCAGATCATAGACGGTTATGTTTAAGTAGTATTCATCTTCCCTCTCGCGGTCCAAGTAACCGATAACTTTGAGTTCGCCTGTGTCCGGATCTATGCGAAATGCAGAGTCGGCGTCGCCCCCCGATATGGCATACACGAGGAGGCCGTTATAACCGAGGTCACGATCGCGGGCCTTCAAGCGCACTAGCGACGTGCCTAGTGCCACAGACTCGTTCACTTTAACCTCGACAGGGAAGTCAACAAATTCAGGTACGTGCAGATTTTCACCATACCTAGATGGCGCCAAAGGGAAATCTTCCGCAAAGTCTATGGGTGCATTGCTTCTCTCTGCCGCAGCCAGTATCTCGATGAGCCGTCGCGCCACGCCTGTGTCGCGGCACTCAAGCGCATTCGTGTCCCCTCCACCGCCGCCTACTAGATGGAGGGTGAGCGTCGCTGGGTCGGCGAAGTGCGTGCCATCGGTAGCGGTCACATTTAGGAATCTTGTCTCTGATCGAACGTCGAGAAGGTCACAAGAAAGACTAAGAACACCGGTGCCTGAGTCGAGCGAGAAGCAATTGTCTTCGTTGCCGCCCATCACACGGTATGACACAACATCACCAGAGTCAAAGTCGATCGCTGAAAGTGTGACAATCTCGTAACCGATCGGAAGTCGTCGTGGCAAATAGCCCACGCAGTCTACACGTTCGAATTGGGGTCGGTTGTCGTTCACGTCTTGTAGCCGAACGGTGAGTCGCATCTCAGCTTGGCGTCGATAGGGTAACCCCCAATCACTTGCTCTAATTCTTAAAATATATTCTCTTCTCATGCTTTCATAATCAAGGAGTCGTGTGGTTCTCACGGCACCCGAAAAATGATCTACTTCAAATGGAATCGGCTGTAAATTTGCAACACTGTAAGAAATGTAAGAATTTTCTCCAGAGTCAGCATCTTTTGCTGAAACCCGTGCAACTACGACACCTGTGGGCCCGTTTTCCTCTAAGGTAACTTCCACATCTTCTTTGTCGAAAACGGGGTTATTGTCATTCGCATCCACGATAGCGATTTTTACTTTGGCTGAGGATTGTTTACGTGTTCCAGCATTTCCCTGGTCTATTGCCGAGACTGTAAGTGTATAAAGCGACTTTTCTTCAGCATCAAGATGCACGGCTGTATACAGTACACCAGTGTCAGGATTCACAACGAATTCACCACCCTCATTTCCTCCAACAATCTCAATATATACTTGAGCGTTCCGTCCCTCATCTCGGTCACTTACTTTAAGCCTGATGACCGGCGTGTTTGGTGGAGCGGTCTCAGGAATATTGGCCTCGTACACTTCGCGGCTAAAGACGGGAGCATTGTCGTTGGCATCAATGAGAGTCACTGGTAAAATAAGATATGATGAACGTGGTGGATGTCCCGCGTCAGAAGCTCGCAGTGTAAGGTTGTAGCCGCGAGGTGCCGTTTCACGGTCAAGCAAGGCGTGCACTACTATATCGTACTCGCCTGTTTGTGTTGAAGGACGCACACGAAAGTGGCCGTCAGGATCCCCGTCTACAATTTCGAGACTCGCGATACGTCCATGTTCACCGGCGTCTTGGTCTGTAACTTCTACGATGGCGTAGATCTCTGCGGTGGAATTTTCAACGAGCTCAGGAAGCCGCCTCACATGGAACTCCGGCGCATGCAGATTGACGCGAACCACCCGCACCACCAACGTGGCGCTCGCAGCCTGGGCCTTGACACCGCGAGTCAAGAGCGACGCGCGATCTCGTGCCAGCACTGTGACCTCGTGGCGGGTGCTTTCGGCCGCCGAGAGCGCGCGTGTCACCGTTACTATACCACTAGTCGGGTGCACGGCGAAACGGTCCGTATTCTCGGCGAGGCTGTAGTAGATCTCACCGTTGATGCCCAGATCGGCGTCCTCTGCGATCACGCGGGCGATGCTGGAGTGGAGGGGCGCGTCCTCGGGCACGAGCGCCTCGTACTCGGTTGGGTAGAAGAGCGGGCTGAGGTCGTTCTCGTCGGTGACCTCGACCACGACCACGGTGTCCGCCTCGAGCTGCGTGCCGTCCGGCAGCTGGGCGGTGGCGCGCACGTCCAGGCGATAGATGTCGCGGCGCTCGCGGTTGAGCACGTCCGCGTGGCCGGCGCGGGTACGTATGAAGAGAAAGCAGAAGTCGCCGACAAGTCGCTCCTCCGCTTTGAAAAACTTATCTCGGTCACCGTGGCGGATACGGAAGCGAACGCGCGCACCTTCCATAGGCAAACGCACGCCAGGCGGTTCGGCAGTGGGTGGCGACGAGGCGTAAGTGCGCGGCGGCGAGTTCTCCGCCACGCTCACGTTGTACAGGGCCCGCGCGAAGAGCAGCGTGGGCGTCGCGGGCGGGCCGGGCCCCGCGGCGCACCACGATGCGGCCGCCAGCAACAGCGCCACGCAGCGCATGCGCCGCCCCACACCCATACTGCCACTGCGCGTCACACGCCTGAACAATTTTTTTTATGTTTAATGTCACAATAGCCACAAACACGAACAGTCAATATTATACATGTAGTCACAATCGTACTAAGGTTTTTCATATTACTTACGCGTGGAGCGACCGGTGGTGTCAGGGCGTCTGGTCGAAATCCCTCATGTATCAGACGCGTCGTTCCTGTAAAGAAATAAAGAAAATTTAATTTATTGCTTATTATTGACAAGAGGTCACAGCTTTTATACATTACATGATCGACGCATTGCATTTTTAGATAAACATTTAGTCTTTACCGTCTTAAATGACGATAATGTCTGCCAAAAGTAAAAGCTTGTTTTCCCATATTTCACCCATTCTTCTTAAAATATTTGTTCGGAAATACGACAAATATTATAATAATAATATGTCAAACAATCATATATGTGCCAATAGAGTGTGTCGCCGATGACGCTGTTATTACCTCAAAAGTTGGTTCAACAGGGCCTGAGTCCAATTCTCGCCTGGGTCAGTGATTTGTGTAAACAAAAGGTATTTATTTGCCTGAATCTGTACAGCTTCTACAACCCGAGTTCATATTTACTACTATATAATTGGTCAGCTTAGTATAGTTTGCGGCGACTATTTAGTCTGTTAATACACTGATTAAAAACACACAAATACCGCGCAGCACTTGCACTAATGAGTTAGAATATAAATGACACACTCTCAGATTTTATTGTTTGTGTAATATTATGTATTTCGTATAAATGTATTATAAAATAATTATATTTTATTAAGTATATTTACTATATATTATTATATATGGTTATACGTTCTAACCAGATGACAAAAATAATTTAACCAAAAAATAATAAACATTTATTTGCAAAATACATGGTAAATGGTACATGGACAACAATATTGATATGGCAGATTTCGTATTCGCCTGATGTGGCATGCGAAAGCTATTTTTTATCGGAAGTAGGAGTAGACTTTACAATAAGAAATGAAAGTTGTTACACATGCACTACAATTACCAAAATACTCACGGATAGAGTTTTTGATGAAAATAGTATTCAATAAGAAATTATACTGTCCATGAAATACATTATATACAAATATAAAGCAACAAAGAAAAACAGTTTTATTCTCAGATTTGAGAATAATCCAGATGGAGCGTTATTAAACAAAATTGTTGCAGTGATAGATGCATACAATTAGACAAGTGTGTTTTTGTGTGTAAAAATTGCCAAAGTAGGAAAAATTTCACCGTTTTATTAAAAACTTGTCCTAAGTAATGGCATTGCACAAATTTTAAATTAATAAATTTGTCCATAAGTTTTTTATGGACAATTTTATTAATTTAAAATACTCGACAATAATAAAATATAAAGTCTAAATCTTTCATGAAGTTTATACACCATATTTATAAAAACCTTACAAATAGTGATAGTTGTGGTAAACATTTATAAACTATAATCTTCTAAATAATTTCAACTTGTAATATTATGAATTGATTGTTCTACAAATATTTAATATTGAATTATCAGAACAAACGGACGAAGAGAACTCTTAACGAACTAGTTATTATTCTGTAGAGATGCCGTTAATAATAGTAACCAGAGCAATCATTGGCCTTTGACAAATAGTTGAAGAGGTATTTGGTCATGAGAATATTTATATTTTATTTAAATATAAATAAAACGGAGTGCTTGAAACGCGTAACATTTTTATTAGAAAGTTTATAACAATTTTTTGCCTACCAAAATAATGGGTCCAAAAATGATAAAAAAGGAAAAAATATTTAAGTAAAACTGTTATAATTTTTAAAAGTTTACTCTGATAAGATTAGTTACAAAACCAATCTTGGAAAAATTATATATAAATAAAACAGGAGCAATTAAAATATTTGATTAAAACCAGTTAAGATACTCAAAACGTTGGGACTGTGCATACTCGTATTAATGGGTATATGTTTTTCAATTGTCTGTCTATGAATATAAAAAAGATAAATAAAAAGTCAACACAAAATATAGAAGAAAAAGTAAATGTAACACGTGTCAGATTTTATTATTGTTTTTTTTTTGGAATAAATAATTTTTATCTTAGACATAATATTTCAATTCATTTAATATTTCAACTTCATAGTTTTTTATCTTAGACATAATAAGTTGAGTCTATGCAATGCAATATGTTAGGAGCTCTTACTTTGCACTTATTTCCTAAGAAACTTCAGTTTTTTTATTACAAGATTTAGCATTTATTTCTAGTTTGGCTTTGTAGTGTAATCATATATTCATGTTTTTTCCAATATAATTCTACTTAAACTCTTGTTATCAACACTTGATCGACTATATAGCTTAAATTAATGTTTATCTTTATAACACATTTATAATAATTTTTAGTTTTAATAAAGAAATTTTCTTTTACAATTTTCCGTATGACAGTTTCTGCTAATTGGTGCATTAGTACTTGGTGGGTATCTGCAGAAGGAAAACTAACTTTTAATTTTTAAATCAATTAGCTCATAAAACATTTTGTCTCTCAGCAGAAAGTAAAGTTCTTGAGAAACAGAATCTAGATTCAATTACTTTTCTGACATAATGTACGGTGCATCCAGCAGGATAACTACCAAATACTCTTATCAAACCGTCAAAAGTTGGTACGTCTAAACATCTTACCATATTGTCAACAGTCCTTGGTAAGCCATTTAAAAAACTCAAAGCTCATCGTATATATGCGTAGAGCTATAAATAAATAAATAGCTCATTAAATCAACCCAGTAATAGAAAAGTACAAAATGAGTAACATTGATAAGCAATACAACAACTTACAAAAAAACAAAAATGAATAATAATCAAACTAGTTGTATTATCCAGACCGAACCTGTGTGTGTTATGTGTGCATCTAGGAAACACATCTATAGCGTTTTTGTGCGTGTTGATTTTTTTTATTATATGGACGCTTGCTTCATAAATATAAAGCGCAGGCAGAAACATAATTTTTAGGTCTTCATACATAAATTAATTAATAATAATAAAAAATAAATGAATTTACTCTATTGTATTTTTTTATATATTCTATTGATCAGCCCTGTAACAGCGGCATTTAAAGAAAGCAATTTTAGTTGTCTCAGAGAGTCGAGGGAGGGGGGGGGGGCTGCACTCAGCCACAAAACGAGATAAGGTCGAAACATAAACATAAACCTCGGCCCTCGCAATCGAAACGAACTAGAACTTTTTGGACATTATTATTTGTCAATATTCCTCTTGGGCAAGTGCTCTCAGGCACTGCTCTTAATACCCTTATCTTTCGTAGGGTTAAAACATTTTAACTTTCTCAAAGCGTTGATTGATCATAAATACGACTGTTTGATTTTTATAAATAAACAACATACTAATTTCTACAACCGTTATATAAGGATGACACATCTCATTTTTTACAACCGAATATTTTATTGTAGACGAAATATTATGCCTATGTTGACAACCATGGCCGCAAAGCAAAGTTAGGGGACCGTATTAGCTAGCTGTCTGAGGGTGTACTGGATTGAGTGTTTATAATGTCGGATTATTATAAACACAACTATAATGTTCCGCTGTTGTAGATATCATTAGGTTGTGGATAAACTGAATTCCCCCCTTCGGCCTTAATGACGCCGCAAGATGTAAATGATAAATTACACGAAGGTAACGCTATTAACTGGATATTTAATTCGCAAACGGTATCGTCTGACAATGGGCGTTTTATAGCAAAAGCTAATTGCAATGATTCAGGGCAGCTGCGGGGTGGATTTATTAGCGGACGCGCCGGAACAGAAAAAGGACAAAAATTTCGGTTTGTGTTGACGATTAATTCAACGCAAGGGCATCGACGTTGCGAGGGAAAGACTTTAACATAAAGACAACGACTCGGACATAAAAGTGCAATACGCAAATATCTTATCACTGGATCCGCAAACAAATATTTCTCGAACCTTTCAGCCGATATAAATAAAGTCATTTTAGTTAAGGCCAGTGACATTTTTCTGCATTTCATTCAGTACGCTGTACGTTTATTTCAAGGGAAGAATCATTTTTATTTTGACTTCTACAGAAAAAAAATCCTTAATTTATACCGTGTTATATACGAAAACAAAGTAAATTTTACCAATTTCTTCCCACATTTATTCCCCTTTTTCGTAATGTTCCGTTATTTGCTAAGGCAAGTTTTTTACCTGCGTTCAAAAGAGATGAACATATAAAAATATATTATTTGCTTTGTCACATTCATTATGTTGTTTAATCAGTTTTTAAAACGATATTACTATAATAATATTTTTATAACTTATTTTTTGTTTCGTAGTGTATGAGTAGTATTTTAAAATCGTTCTAGATATACAAATGAAATTTAATTGCAAGAAAATTAATTAGTCTCGTGCCACCAGAAAGTGCTGTATGAAAGCGACGATTATGAAATGCCAGAACCTGACCTGTCAGTTGTAGCGGATGTCTTAAGGTCTTTGGGTCGATAAGCATTCCACTTTACGTGCACCATTTCTTACATTGAACAAAAATAAGAAAATAACTTATTATTTGAGTTTCAAAACTGTGTACCAAATTTTGAAAATTACCAACATGTAATCCGGTTTGTATTTTGCAGTTTGCTCTTTTGCTCCCTCGCCCTGGGAAGTACCAACACCCTTTATAAAGTCGGCATAAAATAATGTATGCATGACTTTTGAGCATGCTGGATGGCTATGTCTATCCTTTTCTTTTCACACACCTATCAACTCCAAATCCTTAATTCCGACCCCATCTTATCCAATAAATCTATCCGGATGTTGCATATGTCTATAGGCGACGGAATCACTTACCCTCAGGTGAATCGTCTCCTCGTTGGTCTTTCTATCGACTATTCAAATCTGCTTAATTCCATTGACTAAAAAGTGTTCCCGGATGTTAAATATATTATTAAGGACTAGTGAGCTGGTCCAAAATGTATTTTTTGATACTTGTAGCTGACCTCGAAGTTTAAGTCTTACCGGTGCCGTTTAAATAGATTAAAATGCGTAATGTTCACATTTCTTTCGCTTTGCAGTAGATCAGTAGAGTAGAAGGAAAGGCAATTTAATAGATAATTGATATGAATAATAGTTATGGCCAAAATGAGTACCAGATAAAACATTGCCTGTTTTTTCCAAGACATTGCTTTTTCACAACCGAGAACGTTGAAAGTTAGCTTCACTTCGAACCTGAATCAAAATAAATTTCATCTTATCTTTATTTCTGGATTAATTATATCATGTTTCATAAATTTTACTTTATTTTTCAAATTTTACGTAAAAATAATCACTTGGTACTTATGAAAAGCCTAAAAAAATAGGTGTCTTCAAATGTTCTGACAGTTAATCCGTCCTTCGAATTCAATTTATCCCATTGGGTTGCGGAGGTCAGAAGCTCGTCGCTTTGCGTATAAACTGAGATTCAGGTAAAATTTGGGCGGCTTAGATGCCGACCCCAGATTTTGAATCATACGTGAGTCATTGAAATATTATTTTTTGTTAGTTATGATAAAATCTATTCCACTTTTGTATTTTACATCGACGTTTACGATCTTATTGACTAAATTAAGTAGTATAATTTTTTTGGAATAAAAAATCTACTAAAATGTGACCAATGTTGTTTCTTTCACCATGACAGTGCTTTCCTAATACATATTCTTCACTTTATTCTTTTGAGCAATAAGGGCTCCCAAGATAATACTTTGGTTTTATAGTATCTTGTAATACTGTCTTATAAGGTACAGTAAAAGGTATCGATTGCCTTATTAAAAGCTTGCTTTGTAAGCGCATACACCTATATTATTGTCCTAATTTCTAATATGTATTATTTTATTGAAAGTTTTATTGAAAATATGTAATGTTTTATTAGGACACCTACTTCTTTAGAATCTGCTATTTCTCCTTTAAATTCTTCAATTTTTCATGTAGCCTTCTCATTTCGCTTATGTCAAGAACGTCATAGTGTATGTTTTATAATGCGCTTTCTAACTCTAGCAAGTTTTCTTGTATCCTTAAGGCTCTAGTGTTAATAGTCGTTAAACGTATTACATCTTTTTGCTGAAGGGTTTTGGTTTAGTTCTCTCGCGGCCCAAGAGCCGTAATGGGAAACGATTAGTTTTTTATTGAGTTGTGTATGTGATTGTCTATTTTTTGATTGGATCATGTTTGTTTCGTGTGCTCTTATTCGGTAATGATTATGAGTAAGATTTCTCTCACATAATTTAAATGCATCTGTTCTCTGTATCTTTCGGATGCATGTTTGCAGAAGCTTGAAGTTTCTAATCTTTTCCTTTTATGATTTTCCTTTTTATAGTTCAATTTCGATCTTTTTATTTGCAGTGTCACTTTTGGCAAAGCGTGTGTGATGTAAGTCTTCCGATTCACCTTCCTTTTATTTTTGAGAATACGTGTCTTATTTGTAGGGTTGTAGCGGTCATTACAAGTACCAAGATATGTGGCATTCAACAGTACATATCAAGGCAGATTCACATGACAAGCGCTTAACGCGCGTTTACAAGTACATAGATTTTCTGCAAAATGTATGTTAAACGGTTACGTTATAATAAAGCTCTCGTTTAACGTTGCGCTAGCGCTTGATTGTTATCAGCACGCGTCAACGCTCGCCTATGGTGGTCAATGACGAGACGTCTATATGGATGTAAAGACGGGGAATTGTGGCCGAGCTATTCAAAATGCGACCCTAATGTAGAACTGCATCTACTACACAAAATTTATCCCCCGCACACCTCAGGAAATCGACAGGAACGTCTCGTCAGTGACCATTAGAGATCATTTGGTTTTCTATGTCACCGTGCAGTTGACCACGCGCATTTTGCGCGGCCAGACGTATTTTATCGCTCAGTTCATATAGAAATCATCCGAAATGGAATCGGAAGCTATAGAACTGATTAAAATCAAGTGACGGCAGCTAAAACTATTTGTAGATGAAGTAGATAAATATTCTGCGACAAGGAACATGACTAGTAGCACTTATTTAGATAAAAAGTTGAGGAGAAAGAATTTCAAAGAACCCGTTCTGTAAATGAGATGAAAGTGAAGAAAAGAAGAAATTGCTATGTGAGTGCATTATTTAGCCATGGTAGCTCAGTGTTCAGGCTCTCGCCTTCAATTGAGTTTACTAAAGGCAAACCCGAGTTCGTTTTTTGGTGCCGGCACCAATGAAATTATCAATTTATAATTGCAATTTTATGTGCTGAATTACCAAGTGCTCGGTGGTGAAGGAAAAACATCCTGAGGAAATCTGCATATCGAAGAAATAATATTTGTAAAATATGCAATCCGCATTGGGACCGCGTGGTGGACTATGCTCTATACCCTCGTTCTAAAGTTACTTACTTTACTTTACTTACTACTTACACATATTAATATTTTGAATAAGTCTGTATTACAAATTAAAAATTGCGATCTAGCCAATCAACCTTTGCTTCGTTGATGAAATAATTTGTTGAATGTAGTACATTTAACATAACATTGTCAGCCTGTCTGTCGCACAGCATGTATATGTTATAATGTAAGACTTGATTTTCCAGTGGTGGAGCGTAAAGAGTATATTCATAATTAAAGCCATCCTTCGGTCTGACATACAAACCAAAATAGGTTAACGATAAAGACAAGCTATTTTGTTTGTCACTCATTAAATATATTAAAAATGTCCCGGAATATAGACGACTTCATACAAAAATTAGCAATTATAATTTAATCTTGCAAAACTTTAGAAGCCAATGAAAGCACAAATCACTGAAAGCTCTCTTCCACTCTCATTAATGAAACCTTAATTTTCTGCGAAATATATTATCTTTAGATATGTAATGTGTATTATGATTAAATAAATGTTTTGTTTTAATAGGGCACATTAAGTGTAAGAGAATCTCGCGATTGTTCGTGACGTTCTCACATCAAACATTTGCATTTAGTATCTATTCCCAAAGGAATTTTCTGCTAAGTTTATTAAAACGTTAAAAAACCTAAAATATATTAACCATCAAGACCGACCGGACGAAACGAAAAAAAAAGAAAGTCCAAATACTACCGTCAGACCGAGTTAGTTAAAACACTTCGTCGCAAAGTCGCGACCAGTTTATTGTTTCTTTACCGTTTGGTTGTCTGATTGCAAAAGGTCTTAACGATTTTAGTTATCTTAAGCCCAGTTTGGGTACTTGGCTCAGTATCATGTTTTACTAGACATAAAGTATGTTACATAACTTTTAATATTATTTCATCAACCATTTTGCTCCCTGTATACACTATTGTATAAAACAGTATAACATTTAACAAAATTTGCGCTTCTCTTCGTTATAAATAGTTTTTCGCTAAACACATCAATTCGCTATAAATTTTATCCTCAACTGACAGTAACCATGAATTCTATTTTCACGTTTTTATAATATCAATTATGGTGAATATAAGCTTCCGTTTACGTTTATTTCGTGAAAATTAAAAAAAAAACATTCAAGTTAGTTCACAGTTGAACGTATAAAAATAGTTATAATATTGGGTAAGTACGCAGACTTCATTTTCTTCCTCTCCCTTGCCTTATACCCAAGTTACTTGGGGTCGGCTTCTAATTTATTCAAATGTATACCAATTTTTCATACAGATTGACTGCAAACAAACAGCATCTGACATCCGCATTCTGCAAAGGGACAAACTAAATCCGTAGAATGAATTAGTTGTCAAGACACTTGAAGGCACTGATATCCTATGACGACGGCAAAAGATATTTTTGACTATCGCCACCGACGTTTTACGTGGTATGTATGCAGACTGTTTGCGATAGTTTTTTTTACATATTTTGAGCACTTTGAGAATTAAAATACTTTACATATTTAAAATCTTTTAATGATAGATATGTCTGATTTTCGTCATAACCATAAATATCCAAAGCACGCGGCAAACTCCTTGATGGCTGAAAGCCGCTTTGCGACACAAGTCACGTAGACGTTCACACAGGCTCTGGACATTCGAACAATACTTTCGACATTTGTAGCTACACTGCTATTGCAGTAGTAGTAGTAATGTTTTTTACGATGACCATATAAAACGAAAATACATAAGAATAAAGAACTGTATCAGAATAGTTTCGGGAAAGTTCGTAATTTGAGACATTTGAATAACATTATGTAGAACAATGTTTGATTTATACATTAATCGTGAAGGATCCGTGATATGGCGATCCATTTAAAAATGGTATTTTAGTAGCTACGGGGCGACGCGAGTGCATGGATAAAATGCTACTTAAGTCTCCGGCAATTCCGTTTATGGCTGCAAATTGCATTAGATGCTATGGAGCCCTCTCATCGGGCATTGCCGCGTGTTTTACAAATATGGCCCTCATAGCACCACCGAACTGAACGACTTCAAGACTAAATAGTAAATGGCTACTTTATCGACAGCTTCTTCAACATTGGGCTTGTGTCGGTGGATTGACAAACGTTTAAAATGTGTTCGCTTTAAGTGAAAAAGAAGGGAATTAGTTTCTAATTTCAACTCGCTATGCCTTATTATATGTATAAATAATCAGAAGTTGTTCAGGTACTAAGTACCAAGCTACCATATTCTAATTTTACAGATGTGAAATCTCCCTGATTTCATATGAATTTATTTTTAGTGTCTTGTCCTTCTCTGTTCTTATATTTTAAGTATTCTTTTTTATTTCCAATTGTTACCTGCTCAATTTACATTAAATTATTGAAAAATTTTTACTAGTTCTATGTAATATTATTTCTAAGACTTACGCGAATATTTGACATTTTAAATTAAACAACTTTACGGATTTTATCGCGGTT
>JAOCPS010175058.1:0-14387 GCA_025505425.1 Graphium colonna
GAATAGGAAAAGAAAAGGGTAGACATGGCCATCCGGCATCCCCAAAAGTCATGCATACTTTATTTTATGCCAAATTTGTAAAGGGTGGTGGTACTTCCCCGGGCGAGCAAGGCCGTAGAAGTGCAGCAAAAGCTGTGAAAATTTGTTATGCTCTACCACCTCTCCTACTAGTAGTTTACTACTACTACTCTGCTACTAATAGTTTGCTTTTTTTAAGGATTAAACTTATATGCGTAATATATTTTGCCATTAAACTCTAACCTATTGTCGAAGATAAGAGAATAACTGAAAAACGTTATCTAACTCTAAAATGGTCATTGACTCCCACAAAAGTAGACAATAGAAAAGGACAATGTCAAACATGTTTTTTTGGAGTCTAGATTTATTATATTAACTTCTTCAGAATTTATTTTCGTAAAAAAAACCCCGGGTTTCGAAGATATTTGATAAATTCGAAAATTTTATTCATACATCAATATGAAAGATTGCGCAAACGCAATGTAGGTAAAGCAATATTCATACTTTTATGATTTAAATTAAATTTCCTAGTTAAATGTCGAATCCATGAAGCGTGATGTCCTAAGAAATTAAGAATATAATTACCATATAATTTTTATCTTCATGCATGAGATTTTTTGGTACCACTTTTGACCATTGCTCTTTATGGTTTGGCGGTCACCGGTGACCATGGCGCTCAATGTGTTGACCACTAATTAATTCTCGTGTCTACACAGATGATCCTTTAAAGACTAAGTTACTAAGTCATAAAATTCCAGGAAAACGGGAACGGAAACAGTGACGTCATTACGGCAAAATAAAAAAAAACTAACAAGGCTAATTGACAAGTTACACGAGCACTCGGAATCACTACCCGCTGAGAATGACGTCATTCGACCTAAATGACAGTTTACGTACCACCCCCATAATAGGGTTGTCAGTTTAAAAAAATGTGCCGTGGGACACCAGATAGGAAGTTCCTTATTATAACAAAATAATCTCAAGTTCTATTCGAGGTATAAAGAAGATTATACATTTTTTATCGGTAAAAATCAAAAAACTACTTTACAAAATTATCTTAACAGCTTTATTTTGTTTACCATTTAATAAAAAATGTAGAAACAGCTATTTACGTGAATAAGCTATAATAATAATAATAGCAAACTGAAATATCATAATAATAAATAAATAAATGAGTAATAAGTATGTAAATATGTAAATAAATAAACAGTCATCCCCCGTAAACTATATATTAGGCACTGTATAGCCATCATACATAGACTATAGATACGATAAATCTTCGTTACGGAAGTTTTTTGTCGACTAGGTTACCCTCCGCAACGCCACACAAACAACTTCGTGCCAATAACCAAATTCTAGTCGGCGATATGCGCAAACGTACATGAAAAATAAAATTATTCGAATTAGGAATTCAATTAAAAATAAAATACAGAATACACGGATAAATAAAATGCGATTATAGCATACTGCCAAGGATCAAGACTTGAATCATTCAATCAAAACTATCAAGATATCCATTCTATACGAATATAGCGAACTAAGTTTATTTAAATGTCAAATAAATTTAAAAATAAAATAATTAAACACCACTAAAAGGAGGCAACCCTACACCGTTACGCGTTAGTTTTCTAGATCTCTTAAAAAGTAGGTCAGTGGAAGGGAAAAACGTTTTTACAACTGCTTTCGTCGACGACACGTCGTTAAAATAACGAGGGGCGCTTTTAAGAGCGCATCCCTTTAATGGTAATGATGATTTTTTCCATAATGGGTGGAGCTTTCCGAGTAGGCGTAAAGTTGCGTAATTATTTATGTTAGAGACTGTCATTTTCATTTGACATTGTATATCTTGTTACGTGACATACATGGA
Source organism: Graphium colonna (assembly GCA_025505425.1). Classification (NCBI taxonomy): domain Eukaryota; kingdom Metazoa; phylum Arthropoda; class Insecta; order Lepidoptera; family Papilionidae; genus Graphium; species Graphium colonna. Next base: position 1,886 of record JAOCPS010175058.1, read on the forward strand.
TATACTTATACAGGACTTAAAATATACAATCTAAACTATGAATGGTATCTTTGTATCATATAAAGATGTCATGGTAAAAAAATATCAAAGAAGTATTAATATCACCATACTAAACAAGATTTTTTTTACGTGGAGGAAGCCAAAGAAGCAAGCGGCTCACCTGATGGTAAGTGATAACCACCGCCGATGTACTCCGGCAACAGCAGAGCAGTTACAAGAGCTTTGTCGGTCTTTGAGATAGAAGTAGGCTCTTTTCTTTAAGGTTCCTAAGTTGTATCAGTCCTGAAATACCACTGGAGACAGTTGATTCCACAAAAGTTTCGTGCATGGCAGGAAATGCGGGCGAAATCGCACAGTGGTGGACTGCCAACCATCAAAGTGGTGACGATGGTACTTGGTGGTTTATCGCGTTGTACGGTGCACTAACTATGCAGCAGGTATTATTCCGAACAATATCTCTGAACAAGTTATTCTACTATTTAACCATGGAATTATTCATTATAATTATGTTACATAGCAACATAAACAAATTATATTATGTTGTACTGAATCAGACTGAGCTGTCATTTTAATTATCATTAAAATAAAAAAAAACGACATTGTTTCAACAACGACAATTCCTTGAATCCGTATGGTATTAAATTCACAATAATCTACTACGTGTTTGAGGACATTTCTGGAGAAACCTCACGTCTCCGTATCAGAAAAGTAAATTAATAGTCGACGTCTGCCCTTTATGAATAGTCGATAGCCTGGGCAAGGCATCCCAGGGCACCTATATATGGTCTACTTCGTTCCACCAACCCAGGCGTGACCTAGTGCACGAATATAAATTTAATGGACTCGTTTCACATAACCAAATAAAGGGGTTTATAGGCAACATAATAACTCTATAAATTTCACAAGGCTTAATGGTGTCTTCTAAAATACTAAGTCGTTAGTGTTATGCTTAATGGGTTCAGTAATAAAATTTATGCTTAACGTTAAGTTGGTATAAGGCGCCAGTCGTCAAGTCGCTACTCACCCTACTAACCCCATTATTTCTTGTTGTTAGGAGTGAACAGTATATTTTTTTCCTTGTAAAAGTTAGTCTCGGTTGTCAAGAATACCTTTGACAGTCGTTAGAGGACGTTAGTGACCTCAAATGTCTTGACAACTAATCCATCCTTCGAATTTGGTTAATCCTTTTTGGTTATTGAGGTCAGATGCTAGCATTTCTATGTAAAAATTGATATTCAAGTAATATTTGATTGGCTTAGAAGCAGACCCCAAGTTATTTGGTAATAAGACTAATAAAGAAGAGCACATATAACAAAATAGCGTCTGCTGTGTTCAGCTCAAATTCAAAAAATGACTGAAAGAGGATTCTTATACACAAAGTAAAATTCAAATTAACAACTTATCCTATGGATATTTCTGAATCCCTTTTTACACTAACCTAACCTAAATAACTGACAACATTATAACTAAAAGAAATGGACAAATTAAATGAGGCATTGAGTTTTAGCGAGAGCAGCGATCAGCTAGTTGATTTTATATATCGATACCTTAATTCGCAAACCAGCTAAATCCGTTTCACTAATTTTATCAAGTGAACCATAAAAAATGTTATATTATTCAGAATAACTACAATTAAAAGAATTAAAATAATCGAGTATAGAAAGCTGAAGGATTTTCGTAAAACGAATCAAAGAGTTTTGAGAACGTTAGATTTAAAACTTTCAAATCATTTCTTTGCCAATTTCACATTTTTGACAAAAATGCAGTGAGCTGATCTGCGAGTTAAGGTATCGATATACGAAGAAGAACATATGTTGATGTACCACTCTGCAAGAATATACATGATACAATATAAATACCTACATCAATCGCCTTCCTCACGGCAAATAAGGCATGCGTAGAACGAAATGCGGAGGTCCCTGACTCATGTTGTGAATAAACACGCACAATTAGCTTGCGATTGTGGAAACTGTTCGTCACACACAACTATGGTAAGACAAGTGGCGACTAGTTAGAATTGAATAATAAACTCATAATTGAGATAAATTATACTAATCATCTTGATTTGTGTGCACGTTAATGTTACTGTTGTGACTAAACTATCAACACAGTCAAACATTAAATCCTTATTTCCTCCTAGCCTTTTTTCCCAAGTTACTTGGAGTTGGCTTCTAATCCACCCAAATTTTACCTGAATTTCAGTTTTTGCGAGCGACTGGCATCTGACCTTCGACCAAAAGGGTAAGCTAAATTTGAATGATGAATTAGTTGTCAGAATACTTTTAGGCACTGACATACTGTAACAACTGCCAAAAATGTTGTTGACCACCGGGATGGAATTTTTACATGCCCATCGGACAAATGGATTATCTTTCTTTTCAGGCAATCGGGTGATCAGCCTGCAATGCGCTAATTCAAGCAAAAAACAATAACACACAGTCGCTGTTCGCCCTCGGGGTTCGAACCCACGACCTCCGGTTTGCAAAAAGCAAATGTCCATAAACTGAAGGGTTTGTTAAGTTGAACACAATAATCTCGGACTCTACGGGACCGCATTAAAAAATATTTTAATGTAAGAAAGTCTATTTATCGATGAAGGTTAGACGCTATGTAACAGGCAGTGTCTAATAGGAGCAGGGGACAAATTAATACTGTCACAATAACGGAAAAAAATACGCAAAAAAACTGCAAAAACCAGCTAGTCTTACTATAAATTTGATATTAGATAAGAATTAAACTTTGAGTATACCAAGTTGGAAGTGTTGAATAGTATATTCAAAATGTATAAAGGCATTTCTTATAGGACCAAAGATACGTACAAACGCAATATCTGGAATTCATAAAATGAATATGAAGGAATCGACATATTGCTGCAAATTTTAATTATTTGAGAGATATAAGAGATAAACAACGTGGAATAGTAAGAAAAAAATGCTATAAGGAAAATGAAACAAGGAAAATGTTTTGTGTGTGTGTGTGTGTGTGTGTGTGTTCAAAGGAAATCAGGTCATTGAGGAATGTTGTGGTCGCAAAATAATTATGGTTATAATATATTAATAATTATGTTAATAGATAGATATTAAAACGCTTTCCCAAAAATAAATTTTTGTTTCTTATTGGGAAAGCTAATCTAAATAATTTGGAAATACATCCATAGAATAACAAAACAAAACGTAGATGGCATGAGATGAAAGTTATGAATAGTCTGAATAAAATGAAAAGTTTGTCTTGTACAGACCATTTAGTACACAATGCAGAGTCATCAATTATGAGACAATTCATCTTCCGTTTTAAAGTAGAATGACTGTCCGTCTGATCATTTATTATATTAGTTCATTTATTGAGACTGATGCTATTGTATGCGTTGGACAGATTTATTTACTGTAACTGGAGACACACGTGGATTTTAGAGTCCTCTGTCATAGCCATATTGTTAAATGCTATGATAGAAAGTTGGGAAGATCGTTAGTTAGTTGGCATTAGCAAATCTAATAATTTCTATGGTTCAAAATTAGTTCTTCCATTTTTAGCCTTCCTACAATAGAAGGGTATTGTGTGCCTTGTATAATTAAACCACGAACCTAATATAAGATAATTGTTTTCTTAGAAAACAATGACACCAACCTAAAACGTCTTAGAAGTGAACGTCCGTAAAACAAAATTTTCAGTTATTTCGATTTGAAACAGAAACTGTTTGACCGATTTTCATAACAATTATATGAGACTACTTTAAAGTAATATTATAAATCAGTTAATAACTTTCGTAGAAATGAGCTAACATACATACAAAAAGATGCAGTCGAATTAGAACCTCCTTCTTTTTTTAAACCTGCTGAAAAGCAGCATCTAAAATCTAACAAAGGCATAACTAAAGGAAAAGTATAAAAGAGACCAGCAGATGACTTAAATGTGTACATAATATTACGTCTCTCTACTTTCTCAGAGCTATTGAGGTCAAGCCGAGAACAATTGTCATCGCTGTACACCCGAAATGGCTTCAGCAGTCCCGATTATGGATTACTGTTTATTTACTTAACAAAATGTAAGTCATTGAGGGCTTTAAAGTGTAATTCGTGTGATCCGATGCAGTTCCATTCAAACAATTTGAGTCTTGGTCGCGACGCCTGACTATCTTCACGTGTATCAAGTTACAAGCATAAGCTTTTATGGTTTTTAACATAATCTATGAAACGATATAAACGTAAGGTAAGCATAGTCAGAAATTACTCAGGAGATCGAGAAAGTCTTTTATGATTCAAGGCCAACGTTTGCTTAAAAAAGGTCAAGTTAAAAAATATGTTGTCCCATCTCTAGTTTTTTTCTTTTTTACCGTTTGAATATGTTGCATACTCTAATATTATATAAACAATGCTCAAATCCGAAACAAATTACTGAAAGTTATATAAATATTGATCAAGTACGAATTGAACTCACGATCTGTGAGGTGGGAAAGCGTCTTGGCAAATGATTAAATGGATATATACAATTTTATTTAAAATGAATAAGAAACAGGAATGGACTCAGCACCGAACCTTGCGAAACTCATCTTATTTCGTTATACATGACAAAGTTCGAAAATGGATTGTTTCCTGCTTTAGCTTCAGGAATGGAATTTCTTAAAAGAAACTCATGCAACTTATCTTTAATATGTGATATTTTGAAATATTATAAAATTGGCATGTTGCCTTATAGACAGACGTAAAAATTATATTTTTCTTCTTCTACTATTATACAATAGGCCGATACGTAAACCTTTTCATGGAGGTGCTATATCGCAAAGGAAATGAGACAAAGTAAAACCTCTGTTTCTAAAATGAAAGCATAGGCCCGAATATGGATAATATAATCATGTATCTATCATAATCACTGTTCTATCTAATAAATCCATCGTGCGTCGTTTGATGTTACAAATCAGAATTAAGTATCATTTTTAACCGGCAATGTCGCAATTCAATTCCACCCATATTGATCAAGGAAGTGACTTAACACAAGCTTATGACTTACGCCACCATACAACACTACTCATGCAAGTGAAACGAGAGGTCCGCTCAGCTTTTCAATTGACTCCCATCATCTTGTGTGACTCAACACTGCGTCACGATTGTAGGTACGCTCTACTTGGTCGGGTCATACATTAGTGGGGCTGTGTATGCGCTTTGCATGGTCTCCGGATGATGCATAGAGTGCGCTGTTAGATCATCGACAACGATATAAATTGTGGTCACATTAATATATTTATTGATATCTATTATGTTTGGTATGCGGAAAACTGTTGACAGCGTGGAAAATTTTTATACGTTGAATTTTATTTTATTGGTTATAAATGTTATTGGTACCTGGTATTACCAATTATGTATATAAAGCTCAAATTATTATGAACCAGAAGGTAAATATGGAAATCCCTCTCCACTGTAAAGTACCTTATTTAAATTGTCAATTTCGGTCTTTTAATCGACCATAATTCCTTTCTAAAAATTACATTTTGTTACCTTAATTCGCAAACCAGCTAAATCCGCTTTTGCCAAAAGTTGTGTTTCCGAAGAAACGATTTGCAATAATTTAAATTCTAATGTTATCACAATTCTTCGAATAAATAGTCATTCAAAAACCAGTTTAGTTTCTCTATGTGATAAATTGGATTCTTTTTTGTATTTAGTTTCAAAAATATTACAATTTTTTTACGGTTCCCTTGAAAAAATTACTCAAATGGAGTTAGTTGGTTAGCGAATTAAGGTATCGATTGGAAACTTTGCAGTTGTGCTAGTCCATAGACCACCAAGATTTACCTACAAAAATGCGTACCATAACGTTATATATCTTTACATATAATTTTCAATTGTAATATGTTTGTCACGGCATAACGTGGTCAACGATTTGAACTGAAACATTTACTTCAAATTGTATAATTTAGAAGAATTCACTTAGTATTTGTTCAACGCAGTCAGCATTTTGTACTTAAAATTCGTTATAGTAAATTCCTATGTAAAGTAAAAAATAAAAACAATACTTTTCCCCGCACTTAGTACATCCACGACAACGCAGAATCATAGTGTATTCAAATAGCATTATTAAAATTCACCTAACGCACTTTTAGATTAACACCGATACAAAATGTGGTGGTGCTTCCTTTCATATCGATTAGGCCTTTGTCGGTCCCATCAGTTTTAAGCATAATAATATTTCCCTTGTCTATTATACTATCTAAAATCCAATAGGTATATTAAGACCAATATTTACACATGATGTCACTGTATTTTAATTTACTAAATTAATTCGCCCTAAATTTTATAAAACAGTGACATAAAATGCCTATAGGTCTAGACGTATTAATTACCAATAAGTAAAGTGGCAATAATTCTATCTTATCGTTCGATTTATGAAGCGTCCCTTAAGGATCGATTTTTGGATCCTTTCTGCTCTAGGTTAAAGTTGAAATTAAAATAGCCTTATGTGACTATAATAATATTTATTCAATGTTTATTACATTATTTATATACGACTCCCAAGACACAAGTGGACAGCATAATGTCACGAGATGCCAAATCACTAAGGGACTGAATTTCGTAATTGTAATGAGGCCGTATGCAATTACTTTTCATCCACATTTACTTGGTACGAATTGTGGCGTATTTTCGGTATAAGAAATCATGTGGCTATGGTTAATTGAATAATTTAGTCAAATAAAAAGTATAATGTGAAAAAAGAAACACAATAACGTGTTTTTGTGGCTATCGACTTAACCTTTCCGCCTCAATTCTTGTTTTATGTATATAGAGACAGAAAACTGAGATAGTTAAAAGGAAAATATGATAGCCGTAAATAGTAAGTCTCGCCGTAACGGCGACGGTAGTCAAACTGGTAGGACACGGACATTCCAATCAGGAACAATATATATACGTCATATAAAACGTTTCCATGTAGGTTGAATACTAAAACTCGACCTAAGGCATAGTCTCGGTAATTGCATAACGATAGTTTATGTTAGATTCATTTTAAGATAAGGTGGCAAACGACAAGAGATATGACGTGCTATAAAGACGATGGGTTGCTAAATTTTTGGACCAATGCAACTCAGAAAGCCACAAATAAAACCTTTCCTTCTATTGGTTCAGCAATGCGTTGCAACTCCTCTGGTGTTTTGACTTATTTAATTTTTATGAGTACTACGTATTACTAAACATTTTTTTACGGATCTGGTGGTTACATATATTTTGCGTATCGAACCCTTTTCAACGTTATGGTCGCAGACGGACTTATGATGCGAGTGTTCATAGCTGCAATGAGCTAGCTATAAGGTAAGCTTCCACACAATTCAAAATATTTTATTCAAATACTCTTGCACGTTTTTATGAAAAGTCAAAATTGACATAAAGTTCTGATAGATTCTGTTGAGAAGAGGCAGTCGAGGAACAGATGCCCGAATTTATTTACATCTTAAATAACTTTACTGGCTGTACGAAAGTAACCGTTCTCAATGAGATCCTGGTTCTTCTTCTGAGCGAACAAATAAAGCTACCACCTATCTACCAGAATTATTTCCGATGAATCACGAACATCGATCTTTCTCAGCGAAAGTGGCGAGACGTTGAATTGAGGCAGTTTATTGAAAGCAAATTGCGGGGACCGTTATCGTTAAGGTACTTTCGGAACCCGTATGTCGGGTTCGAAAATTCGCGACTTCCGTCTCTTTCTACATCTGAAGGGCCGACACACACTTCATTAAGTACAATATGTGATCACGAATTCAAGCCCTTCCCTTCTGTTTAGAATTGGTTTGAATTGATCAAAAGCATCATAAGTTTAGTGGCATAAATTGCATCATTTAAGTGGTAAGCCACAGGTTTGCCATTTATGATATATTATATATTATTCCTAAACCTATAGTTTTTATTATGTTACACTTTCTTTCCTTTATGTATGACCCCGAAATGATTTCTATCGCGTGTTTTCTGCTATGTAAAATTTAATAATAATCAGGTGTTTCTTTTTGAGTATGTTTGATATAGTAATGGATTAGACATTCTGTCAGACAGTTTTTAGATTCCGTATCCGAAAGGTAACCAAAGGGATCATATTACTAAGACTTCCTTGTTTGACTGTCTGCAAGAGTTGTATCTCATAGTCCGCAATAGGCAGACAGTTGAAATTTTCACAGAATATATATTTCTGATACTGAAATAACATAAAATAACAAGTTAAAATAACAAGTACAAAACTCTGCTCACATGAATTCAATCGATACTTTAATTCTTTTTTTTTTTTAATTCGAAAACCAGCTATCTCCATTTAAGTAAATTTCTCAGGGGGACCATAAAAAATTGTAATTTCTTTCAAACTTGATACAAAAGAGAGTAGAGAAACTAGACAGGTTTTAAAATAACTATTTATTAAAGAATTATGATAACATTCGATTTGAATTTTTCTCAAATGTTGTCTATGCCAACTACACGTTTTGGACAAATGTGGGGTTAGCTGATTTACGAATTACGGTATCGAAATGTAGTTGCTAGTTAATATATCATTGACCTAGGTAGCATTAATAAGAATATTTAGACAATGTCCTTGATTTCAAAAGAATTAAGACGTTAAATCAACACTGTAGTAAAACTTTAATACCTATCCAATAAAATGTAAAGATTAAATAGACTGTCAACAAGCAGTACGTATTTATTTTGATAATTTTACGTAGAACTACAATCGCGTATTTTGCGTAAACACACGAAGTAAAATAAGACAACGGTAAGTTAATAAATAATTTATAACAGGCCGCCATTTGTAATTCCGAGCGCGGGTAAACACATTCTGCCATTGTCCTTTTGCTCGGTCTTGAGTTGTTGCTTATATTTATTTATTTTTTCCTTAAATAACTGTCAACCGGCCAGTATCGTTATCAGTGTAAGATTTATAATTATTTTAACCGGCTACAAAGGAGGAAGTTCTCAATGTAGTTTGCTGGTTCTTTTTGTATGTTTAGCTATTTATAATTCCATTTTAATGATATTTTTTTTTATCTGAAAATTTTAAAAATATTTATTCTTAATTAACTTTCATACCTTTAAATACTGTCAAGTCTCTGTTTTAATAACGCAATAATTTTCGCTAAAATATGACGACGAAATGAGTAGTGAAATTCGTACTAATAAATACGAAACAAAAACTTTCTGTGACCGACAAGAAAAACGAAAAAGATAAAACTGTCAAAAACGAGATTATGCGAGTGTTGCCACATTTAAAATCTTGATAATCCGCGACATAAAAGTGCAAATTGCCAGGATATAAAAAATTAAGTCGGCCGGTGAAATTTCCACTGATAAAACGCGAGAGGCTGAATAAACGATTATGGTTGTTTGTGGAGGAATTAAAAAAAAAGTCACTGACCCTTTCTCCTCGGCTCAAATACGACGAAGTGCTTATGTTATGCGTACATTACCGGCTACAGAATGTTCTTATTTTCTTAATTACAGAATACAGATGAAACAAAACTTTTGATTTTAAAAAAGTTCTCATATTGAATAGATTTTTTTATTTGTTGTTCAGATTTATGATCACGCTTATTTGCCAATTATTAAATACAAATATCTAATTCGCTAAAACATTTTTGTTGGTTTAGAAGAGTCGTGTAATAAAAAGAAATATTATTTGTCTTGTCGATAATATCTTTGAACAGTTATTTTTTACTCGCTGTGCCGTATTTCATCTTTTAACTTCCTCAAAACTTCCTTACATTCTGAAAGGAGTAACTATGGATTTTAAGTCAGCGAGATCTATATTTTATCAGGCTTTATCAGCCAATCAGTCATTGTAGTATTTCGCTTACACATTATTTGATATTATTCTATTTATTTAACGGCAGAATGCAGCTAACATATAGATAGAAATAAAACAGCCCAGTATAATTCTGCGCATAGACGGGACGAATCTTTATCTAGTATAATAAATTTTTAGGACTTTTATTGTCAGATTCTTAGGAGCTTTCTTAGCGATCCAATATCTTGATGCACTATTTGATTTTTCTCTATTCCATCCGCAAACTCAGCTTTTGTCAAAAACGTGGAGCTCGCCAAGATATGATTTGTAACAATTTCAAACCTAATGTTATTACAATTCTTTTAAATAAATAGTAATTTGTAAACCTGTCTAGTTTCTCTATGCCATGAATTTTATTCTTTTAAATATTTGAATTGTAAAATATAACAATTTTTTATGGTTCCCCTGACAAAATTACTCAAATGGAGTTAGCTGGTTTGCGAATTAAGATATAGATATGTATCTGTTATCACAATTCTTTGCACAAATAGTTATTCATAAACTGTCTGGTTTCTCTATGCTATGAATTTTATTCTTTTCAATATTTAGTTTGTAAAATATAAAATTTTTTATGATTCCCGTGACAAAATTACTCAAATGGAGTTAGCTGGTTTGCGAATTAAGATATAGATATATGTACATCTATCATATACTTTTGCAGCTATGAATAAATCGGACGAAACCGCATAAACTAGCTAGAAGAAATTCAAAATATAACCACGACAGTGTATAAGAAAGCTGGATTTTCATACGTTATAAGTCGTATCACCTTTGTTTGATTGAGGACTCTTTTGGTTTCATTTCACTATAAGTGACTTTTCTTTCACTATAAGTGCATTATCAAGATAACGCCGTGTCAGATACAAGATACGGTTAGTCGACATTCTTTTTTTATCTCTTTTGATATTGCTTGGTTAAGGAAGACAATCTCTCAAAGTATGCGTCCGATGGAACGAAATTTGTTCAAAAATAATGGTAACCCCATTAAAAAAAACGCTTCATTCATGACGTACCTGTCAATTAAATTGTATAGTTACACGTACATTTGCAAAATTTCAAAAAAGGATGATGTTCTCAATTCGCCAGTATGTTGTTTTGTTTTTGTATGTTCATATGTATGTGAGCTGATTTCTCTGCAAGTTATGAACCGATTTTCAAAATATTTCTTTTAATTAAAAGAATATAATTAAAACAAGGTGGTCTCATAAAATTTTAATGAAAATCGAGTTTTTTTGCAAAAACGACAAGGAGCAGCTAGTTAATTCTATACACCCACTCCTAAAGATCAAAGCAGACGGTCACGTTTTGTTTTAAAAATACTTTAATTTTCTTTTAGTAAATGTATCTCTGTAAATTTATTAATTTGCTTAAAAACTTAGTAACATAGAAATTCAGACAGATCGGACACACAGACAGAAAATCGTGCCTTTATCCATGTCTTGTACATTACCGCGTCCAAATACAACAGGTTATAACTCACCATAGTGATGAAGCACTAATCTTTGAAACAAAGGCTTTCCATCCATTCATGGGAGACCATGAATGAGATCTTTGTATTGCATAAGACCACAATGCTGAGCCGTCTGTCAGGGCAAAAAATTCTCTGTGCCAATTCACCGGTAGACCGGTTTAGGACGGGGATTAGACTAGTGAGGGGACAGTTTGTCGATAAGTTTTAGAGATCTTATTAAATGAAAACGTATTTCTAGATCCTTGATGATGATGTTACAAAAGAAAATGGTTGAACTTTCTCTAAATCTTTGTATGAATTAAATGAATCGCCTGTTTCGATGAGCGTAACAATATTTAGAAGAAAATGATAATGATGATCAATAATTATATAAGGTGGTAGAGCATAACATCTTTGCACAGCTTTTGCTGCACTTTTACGGCCGCGCTCGTCCGGGGGAGTACCACCGCCCTTTATAAAGTTGGCATAAAATAAAGTATTCATGACTTTTGGGGATGCCGGATGACCATGCGTATCCTTTTCTTTTCCCACTCCTATTCCCTCCAAATCCTTAATCCCGACCAATATTACCTATTCTATCCATTTCCCAGGTTGACAACGCACTCGCAACTCTGCGGATGTTGCGTGAGTTCATGGGCAACGGGATCACTTTGCATTAGGTGAAACGTCTGCTCGTTTATCTTCCTTTCCATAAAAAAACACAAAATGGTTGAATCCACCTGGTTCGATGAGCGCAACAATATTTCTAAGATAGCCATAACGATGATCAATAAATTAACTCAATATCATTTTAAATGGGAAAGTTTGTGTGTTCAGATATTTGTTACCCTATCACGTGGAAACGTATGAATGGATTTTGATATACTTATAGTTTATCAGGCGGATAACATAAGATGCATTTAGATAAATTTAAAAAAGACTAGAGTATCTTGACCACGTGCTCAGACACGATAGATACAAGCTGCTACAACTGATCATGATCGGCAAGGTGGAGGGGTAGTGATATGCTGGCCGGCATTGCAACTGTCCAACAGCTGTTCCGGCTGGCTGTCTACAAGGAGAAGCACAAGAAGTTAACGGCCAACCTTTAAAATTGAAGAGGCACTCGAAGAAGAAGAAAAAACACGTGGGTGAAATCTCGTGGAGCATAATTTTAAAAGTAATTTTACAAACAATTTTGCATTGAATATTTATTACTTAAATAGGTTTAATACTTCTGGAATC
>JAOCPS010175166.1:0-14385 GCA_025505425.1 Graphium colonna
AGGTTGACAACGCACTCGCAACTCTCCCGATGTTGCGTGTGTCCATGGGCGACGGGATCATTTAACATCAGGTGAACGGTCTGCGCGTTTGCCTACCTTTCCATAAAAAAAATCAGGTGAACCATCTATACGTTTTCTAAAATAAACCGTTTATAAAAAGTGGAATTACTATACGTAATCTGTAATTTAAATTATATATATATAATAATTCGCTCACTGAGGTAATGATAATTGTGTCCAATTTTCCGCCCCAACAAGCATTTCTACGCTAAAAATTCTATCCTGTAGCTGCTTTTGAAATTCAAACATAATTACGCAACTAAAAATGAGTTTAAGTTGCTCAGAGTTTCAGTTTTAATTTAGTTAAATTTACGGCGACATTTATGTTGAAATAATATTCAGCCCGAGGCATTAGGGTTAAACGAAGAAATATGGCATTTTTCGAGGTAAAAAATATTCTTTCAGTTGTTCAAATGTACACGCAGCTAAATATATGATAAATTAAATAACATATGGAATAAGTTATTTCATAAATCCTTATCTTATTATTCTCAGTCGTTTTCTTCCTTTGATGTAGGTCGTGTCTAGTCTCAGGGGGCTGCCATCACTCGTCGTATCAGATTTTGCCAGAAAACAGTTCTCAGCTGATCGAATGGCTTCTGTAACTGGCAAACCGGTAGGGGAATTGATTTAGTCTGCCCATTGCATTGGTGAAAGTTCGCGTGCTCTTTTACCATTAACCCTTTGCACTCTGATTAAAGGACAGTGCCCATTTTTGTATGGCATACTGTACCATATTGCATCACTCACTCACTCCTATAGCTCAGCGATTCAATATGGGTCTTAGCCTCCGAAACGAGAGTCCTCCATCGCGGTCTATCTAGCGCCATTTTACGCCAATCGGTAGCTCCCAACTCAAACAGATCTTTCTCCACTCTGTCGATCCAGCGATACCTCGGTCGACTGATTGGCCTACAGCCATTTTTTGGCCGACTTAAGTACGCTTCCTTCGCGCCACGATCTTCGCTATTTCGTTCGAGGTGACCCAGCCAACGTAGTCGATGCGCCTGGTATTCGCCTATAATATTACAAATTGCATCAAGATCAAAAAAAAAAATTTGGAGATCAAACTTATTATATTAACCACTACAGAAGTTCCTTTCGTAAAGAAAACTCAGGTTTAGGAGATATTTGATAAAATCGAAAAATCGATTCATAGAAAATATTCTCATATATCTAAATATATTGCATTTTACATCTCTTTGACAGATGGTGTAAACGTCATGTATGTATTGGTCATACTTTTATACTTTAATTTTAATTCCCTGTTCAAGAATTAAATAAATGAAGCATAATGTCGTAAGGAATTATGTAAATAATTACCATAAACATTTGATTTGGATGCATGAAAACTTTTGGTACCACTTTTGGGCGTTGTCCTTTGGAGATGGGTATCGTCCTGCTCGGAATTAATTTCCGTCGATAGAGCAAGGATACATTACATACAGGGAGGGCTAGGTGACACCATTAGTTTAGATTGGATTTCGTTATCTCCAGTCGATGGAGTATTAGTTCGTGAATATGGTTCCGTAGGCATTGAGGTTTTTATAGGAATAGTGAAATCTGATACATGAATGCATATAGTTTATGATTCGTATAGTTCCTTGCAGTGGTGACTGAGAGCAGACATACGAGCGGAACGGTACAAAGGCTTTGGTGGCTGAGATTGGACATACGAGTGCAAAGGGTTAACCTTACCGACCACCATCGGCTAAATCCTAATTTGTATACTAATTTGCATAAAAGCTTAGAAGTCCTTACGACACAATCTCATATTGGTGGAATTTTGATTAATATATATAGCCTTTACGCTTAGTGGTAACTTTATTAAGTATTCTATAGGAAAAATAAAAAAGAACAGTAGTTCGAAAATCACATTAATTATCCCACTGCTGGGCTAAGGCTTCCGCTAGAACGAGGGTTTAGGGCATACTCTACCACACGACCCCAGGACGGATTAGTAGACTACAAATCTTAGAAATATTATTTTACTGATATACAGGTTTCCTCACGATGCTTTCCTTTACCGGAGATGCACGTGCTTTTTTTATTAACGGAAAGGAAGACAAACGAGCAGACGGTTCACGTGATGGTAAGCGATCCCGTCGCCCATAGACAAACGCAACATCTGGAGAGTTGCGAGTGTATTGTCAACCTGGGAGATCGGATATAATAGGGTTATTGGATAGGATAGGGTTGGGATTAAGGATTTGGAGGGGATAGGAATAGGAAAAGAAAAGGTGATCGTGACCATCCGGCATCCCCAAAAGTCATGCATACTTGGTGGGAATTCAGCACTTAAAATTTCAATCACAAAATTGACAATTTCATTGGTGCCGGTGTCGGGGATCGAACTCAGTTTCGCCTCGAGTAAATTGAATTGAAAGCGAGTGCCTGGACACTGTGCTACCACGGCTTTAAGAGTGGGAGTATTTATTTCATATTATGCTTACTGACCGAACATTACAATTCTCTGAAAAGTAAGAGTTGCGATGCAGCAAAGTGAAATCGCAGCAAAATTCGACGGTGCGATAGCGGCGAACATCACAATTACGCGACTTAGACTGGGTCAGACGATTGAGTCATCCCCTCGTGGCACCGATGCGCTCTCACACCTAATCCTTTCAAGAATTGATAAAAAATTACCTACATTAAGCGGAAAGAAAGTCCATAACACTATTTTATTACGATAACATTGTCACCGTAGCCTAATGTTATAGATTGCACGTACATATACATTTTAAGCCATCATTAGAAGATCTGTAACGTAGGGTACGTTAGGATTATGATTTCAATTCATAAAAAAAAAATACATTATAAATTCCCAAGATAATAATTTTAATTAATATCAGGCAAGCGATAGCCAAATGCTTAACGATACGGAAATTCGATCATGTAGTCGAGGGTTCAATTCCCGCCATTGGACTTTTGTCATGAACCATATAGCAGCTATCACGAGCATACAGCTTACTTGGAATAGTTTAGTAATATTAGTTAAATTTCAAACGATCTGTTAATATCAGGTGCGATCACGGGAAAGAATTTCTAAAGGTTTTACGGAGATTTTCATCGTAATCGTGTCGTAAATAGTCACTTGTTAATCTACGAATAATAAAGAACCTAGTGGCGTAGACGTGTGCTCTAGAATACGAAGGTCGTGGGTTCGTTTCCCCTGTGGGTTAACAACCTTGTAATTGTTTCGAAAATACGGGCTTGTATTCTGTATAAGATTGGATTAAAAGCAGGCATGATTATTATGTCGAATGTTCATTTCAAAAAAGTTTGTCTTTTCCGTCAACGAGATAAGCAACTCATTTGAACCAATTTCAATAAAAAGCTTTTCTCATTGGGAAAGTAGCTTATAAGAAAAAAAGGGGTTAAAATACTTATGGTCTGGAAAATATTCTTACTTATTTCTTTTGAGAGATATTAATAAACTAAATTTCTTAATAGCGAGAGGTTGCTTAAATATAGCGTTCCTCGTATTTCTTAAATAAACAACATGGATATAATCAAATTTTATTCCAATAAATGATTGCGTCATGAAATGTCTCTCTGAATCTGCAATAAATGAACATTTAATTTTGAATGCAGGATAACGAAGTTATTTTCAATTGCGGACGGCAACAATATCTCGTTATTGGCTGTGGCGTAAATAAAATTGGGTCACGCGGTCATTTGTCTGCGAAAATTTATATAAACCGCTTATAAATATAGGGCTTTTCTCTCTGTTTATTCTTACTATAAGATATCTGGTGCCGTTCGTTGATTTTGAAAAAATGTATATTCATTTAAAACTCGCTGAAACACATAAGTCACTTGAAATTTTGTCGCTTATACCTAATTCACAAAATTAGCCATTGCATATCCGATACAAAATGAAATGTCAAAGTACCCTAGCCCAAAGGACAATGCCCATTTTTATACTCCAATCCATACCAAGTTGCATAAAGTTCAAACTTTTTCTGGAAACTTCGTTTATTATATCAACTCTTACAGAAGGTGTTTTTGTAAAGAAAACCCTAGAAAAAATTTAAAAAAATAGTTTATATTGCATTCTACATCTCTGTCACCGATTGTGTAAACTTCATATAGGTAAGGCAAAATGCTTAATTTTATAGTTCAAATTAAATTCCACGTTCAAAAATCAAATCCATGAAGTAATTGTAAAAAATTATACAAATTATTACTATATAATTTTGATCTTGATTCATAAGAATTTTTAGTACCAATTTTGGGCATTGTTCTTTGCGGAGATCTGGGAGAGATCGACGAACTGCATTATAATGTCGGTAGATAATGAGGCTTTCTAGAATTCTTGATTTTCAATGAGACGGGTATCCGACACAACTGGATCTGACCCAGGACCTACTTTACTAGCTTATCCATAGAGTTCTGCCAATAGGGTGATCTAACTAATCCAACTAAGAAACTACGATAGCCTCATACCCGCAGGATTTGAACCAGAGACCTCCAGTATGTTCTACAAGGCCACAAAACCAGCGACGGTTATTACCACATAAGTGTTGGAAGCCTTAAACTATATATAAGCTAGTATAGCGTGTAAGAGCATTGTAGAGAGTATTTTATATAAAAGAAAAGTAAGGCTGCATCTTGCTTCTAATCAAAAATATTTTCTTTAGTTATATGCTGTAACTCCCTCCCTTGCATAATAGAACGCCTCCGTGAGCCAGTGGTTAAGGCTCTTATTCTACCAACTCTGATATTTATTTATATAAACCACGTTTACATATATGTGTATAATATGACAGTATCTTACGATACCCACACTGGGCGATGTCTGTGTCGTGGGCATCAGTTAAAAAAACAATATCTAGTAACAATTTAACATCGGTGCAGAGTAGAAAAAGAGAAAAGATTACATGGTAGGTAATTTAAAAAGGAAACTGTAAACGAGCATAAAAACATAGAACTTATTTTAAATTTTCTTAATCGAATAAAAATGAAGAAAACAAATATTGGAAATAAAAACATAACATGGAAATATACATTAAACTTATTTTAACTTAACTGAATGAAAAATAGAAAATGTAAAAATTAAAGAACAGTAAATAGCCATATTATATAAAACTAGTAAAAAAATAGGAGAACTTTTAGAGAAAAATATAACAGCAAAGTTCATATTGCATGTAACCACCTGTTTTGCATTACTAATGTATTTAGACAAAATTTTAAATTATATAGTGTCAGATACGCTTACTTATCTCTAATTACCATTCGTGCTTCAGTATCATCATCATTACTTCTATAGGTTCATATTCCGCTAGAAATATGTTATTGTTTCTTAGTTGGGTTGGCATATTACGAGCTGATCAAACGATTGACAAAAAAATTAAGGTAATATATTACTGAATGATGAATAACGTCAGGCCCTGCGCTTGATCTCTCACCTGTGTTGTCGGAGATCAGATTCATCAGGCTATGCGACTAAAGGAACAAATAGTGTACCTATTCACGCATATAATATATATAAGGATTATTAGATTGTCTGTATAAATAATTGTAAATCCTGTTGATTCCACCATAAATAAAATAAAAATTAAAATAAATAAAAAATAAATACATTCATGTATAGAATATGAATTAGTTAACAAGTCAAAGGCCACCAGTCACTTATCCGAATCAGACATATCTCCAAGTCACGTCCTGTTCAAGGCATAGACAAATCATTGTGTTTTCCTCGTCTCAATTAGTACATTTATAAAAAACCAGCCAAGGCGTGTCGGGCACGCACATGAAAGGGTTCCGTAGCCACCCGACCTATTGACACAATGAATACCGAAAAAAATTCTGTTTGCGGTTGACTCCGTACATTTTGTTAGCACGACTGTAAGAACATAAGTTTGTCGAGCTGTATTAATATAGCTATGTATGATAGAGTCCGCTATAGTTTTAGTTATAGGTACATATGTAGCACATTTATTTAAGAATTATTGTAATAATATTTCAAAAGTTAAGGGGGGAGGGTCGCTCTAATTTTAACCGTGTAGTAGGATATCTCGAGACTGGAGGGTTTGAGGTACATGATTTTAAAACAATTTTTGTTGCATTTTAAAAAAAACCCTTCCTACAATACCCCATACGATGGGGTGAGTCGAGAAAGGACAATGCCCATTTTTATATGGCAAACCGTACCAAGTTTACCAAATTCAAACATGTTTTTCGGAGACAAGACTTGTTATATTAACTACTACAGGAGTTATTTTTGTGAAAAAAATCCCGGGTTTCGGAGATATTTGATAAATTCGAAAAATTCCTAGTAGACTACGGAACCCTAAAAATGTAGTGTAGTTAATTTTGCCTTGAGTAGGTTTTTGTGCAGACAATTAAACCTTAGTTATCGATGCGGTGAAAAAGTGTGACCGGACTCTGAGAACTATTGGCCTGTTGCTAAGCGACGCTTACGCCTCGTGACATAACCAGCTCCGTTCTTTTTTCTCGAGTTAATTTTTTGTACGGCCCAATTCGGGTATTGCGCGTTTTAGAAATTTCGAAAGTCGCGTTTCGCGGTTAACCGATAAGCGGATTTTTTTTCGAAGATCGTGCAAAAATTGAAAGAGAGAAATCAATAAGTGCCCTCGTTTTGTTTTGTTTTTTGTTTGTGTTTATTCTGATAACGGCTAATTGTTTTATTCTTTTGAATAGTAGTTGTATTACTAAATAGTAGTATCGAAGGAAATTCGAAATACGTTGCGATTGTTTTTATAAAAAAATTGGGTGGAAGTATAGTTCACAATTTTAAGTCATTTATTTATTAAACGATATAATTCACAGGATGCCACTATTCTCTCTCTCTCTCTCTTTCTCTCGGTTTCTAAGCGGCGTATCAATATAAAATAGCGGCGTATCAATATATGCTAGTTTTGAAGTTAGACCTGCGGCATACTATTTCACGCAGTAGATTTTATGCAAACACAAACTTACAAACATACGTTTCGGTCTCTATTGTGTCTATCATATGAGATGTATAAGACGTTGACAAGCGAGAAGACGGTTTATTTAAAATAAACTGTCTTATTTAAAACGGTCCATTTAAAATAAATGTCAGTTCTAAATTAATTATTTTTTAAGTGACATAGACTTCTACAAAATGCAAAGTGTTTTTTAGTCCATCCATTACCTTAGGTAAAGGAGTACTTGCGAAGAAATAGACGAACTGAAAACATTCTTCTTTTTTTAAGTCGACTGAAAAAAAAATAACTTCTCGCTGACCAAATCGCGGGCGATTGCTTCATATCGATACCTTCGATACTACAATTTGAGTAATTTTGTCTGGGGAACCATAAAAAATTGTAACATTTTTCAAACTAAATACAAAAAAGAATCAAATTCATCGCATGGAGAAACTAAAC
This sequence comes from Graphium colonna, assembly GCA_025505425.1. Lineage (NCBI taxonomy): Eukaryota > Metazoa > Arthropoda > Insecta > Lepidoptera > Papilionidae > Graphium > Graphium colonna. The sequence continues at coordinate 7,434 of JAOCPS010175166.1, forward strand.
AGGTTTTCGAATAACTATGCATTCAATATATTCACACACACCGAACATTTTTTCAGACGTTTGAATAGTGTACAATTCTACATTAAAGACAATAGTTATAATATTACAAAGTGATATTGCGCATTTTCTAACGCAAACATTTGCATAGTCACTTCGCTTTCAGTAATTTATACGCGTTGTGTGCGTGCGGCCAAAGGAAAGCGCGCATCGGCGACTAGACTCGCTATTTGTCGTAGTTTTTTTTGCAATTCAACGAATGCGTATTTTTATCAATTGACCAAAATTGGCAATTTAGGCATAGATTGAAAGGCGTGTTACCAACATTCCACATGAAGTGTTTTTCGTAGCAAGTCAATGGCAACTGTGGGAATTATACTGACATTTTTTGTAAATGGATAAAGCAAGAAAAATTGAATGAAACACCGCGGTGTTTCTTGCCAGTTTTTTCACTGGACAGGTCTAGTTACCGAACCGGTGCTAGATTTTAATGTTAATAAGGGCTTAAGAAAAACCCACACAAAACAAAATATTTTTAAGACAGAAAATAATTTTACCATTTCCTAATCTAATAAGATATGAAAATAAATGTATTATAATGATAATTAAAAACTTTTTGAATTAAGTTTTATATATTATACGGTCCGATTGCTCATGAAATACTTAGTCTTTAGTTACATAGTTAATAATTTAATATATATCTGACTTTTTAGTATATAATAGACGTGTACTTGTATATAAACTATAACATAAAATATAAAAAAAGTGATTTTACTTAACATTTTACCTAATCCAGCTCTATTTATTCACTCAACTCATGAAAACACATACTATGTTCCCATTGAACAGTAAGTAAGTAAACAAAGGTAAGACCTATATGTTAAGTGATCACCACCGCCCATGGACTCCCACAACACCAGAGGAGTTACAAGAGCGATGCCGGCCTTTTAGATAAGAGTACGCTCGTTTCTTGAAGGTCCCTAACTCGTATCGGTCTCTCTCGTATCGGGGTATGGCGACAATTCATTGAATTGACGAATACACGATTAAAACCACAAACATGAAGATATTTGACTTGGAATCTATTTTTAATAATATAATAAATCCACTTGATGAATATCTGCGTAAGTTTATAACGATAGTTTTGACCTGAAAAACGACAGCCTTGGGACATACTGCTTATACAATCCTCGAGTTTTAAATTGCAATTCTTTATTATTGAAATTACAGTAGATACAAGTAGTAATCTTAATTTATTCCATACCATTAACATAGTTTTGTTACATAAAAGCAATATTCAGAAGCCGTATGTAGAATTCTGTAGGTACATACATACATTTGTATTATCGTATCATTATGTGCCTTTAGTAAACACGTCCATGTTTATATTTAACTTTAATTGGAAAATTTATGTATTAGTATTGTCGTATACAGTTGTTTACTATTTGGTTATATACTCAAAGAGAAATTGTGTCTCCTTTTGAGCATACGAGAATCGCGGAAAAGCGTGAGATTTCGGATAGTGTAAAGTTTTATGGAGAAATATAAAGTATAGAAAAACGATAAGAAATTTTAAAGAATAGACCGGTATGCTATCGATAGAAAGAATAAAAGTAGTTAATGCTTCGAAATAATATTCAGAAAGAAGCCACAAACAAACGTACAAGGAGCGAAAAGATGGGCGTGTCAAAACGTGTTTGTTCCTGTGACACCTGATCCGCTAGGAATGGCGTCGAGTTTTCTCTAAGGTGTGAAAGTTCTATGTCCACTCACGTATTACTTACTCTTACTGTACTATATTCTCCTAGCAAATATCGCCCAAGGTGGCACCTTCCGGGTGGTAATGAATTAAAAGAAAAAATATGCTACGAGACGTAAATCAAAACGTAATGTTAATGTTTACGATATTTCAAAACCGCGTAGAAGGAGGTCACATTTTATTTTTGATTATTGTTGGAGTTATTGAAAGAACGCATAAATAGTACCCATTTTAAGGACCTGTTTATTTCATGACAAGCGTCGATGATGTAGGTATGCCTCTGAAGTCACAAAAAGTCATCATCTTAAACGTTATTATGCTAAAACGGACATATTCAGAGGTTCACGTTAAATATATAATGAAACATGCTTCAGCAACATCGTCTCTACCCTGCGGTATTTAGCAGCGGTATAAAGGTCTTCTTCAGGGCTCGCTATTAGCACCACGTGTGTACACCTTACTTACTACCGGATTCATTCCTCTGACATAGAGATTATTGGAGGGAATATTAAGCAGTTTTTTTTTCGCATATTGTGTTTAGATTCACCAAGTGTCGCTTAAAAATTCCAGGTGACAGAATGTCTCGCAACAAAGACAAGCACGAGGGCGCGAGTGGGCGCCAGTACCGCATCCTGTCGGACGCGGAGCGGGCGGCGGGCAGGCGCGGTGGTTGGACCACGCTTGAGGTGAGAACTTGTTAAATTTTGGTAAATTTTGTGAAGTAGCCGCAGTTCTCCATACACTTACCACTTCTCGTCACTACATCGATATGGACGTCTCGTCAGTAATCACTTCAAAACTTTTGCTCAGTAGGAGCGAAAACTGTAAACGTAAATTGCAACCCTATAGAATATTGAATATGGCTATAGATCAATATATGCCTTTGGACGCTGAATTTAGGTCATGTGCCATTTTTTTTTGCTAAAAAATCATTCTTATGTTCGGCGTAACTTAATTATCGTATAGAAAAAAAGCATTAAAAACGGATATTCCATCGCATCACGATAACGTATATACATTTAAAGTATTTCATGAACACTCACAACATCCCATGTCCAAGCGTCGAGATTGTTAGGTCTTCGTGTGAAACAGTAACGAGATTAGCGATTATAACACGCTCAAGCATAGGTTTTATTGTAAATAATACAGATATCATAAATCCGAACCACTTCAACTCGAGTAATATGTGATAATGTGCTTTGTTTGTGCACTTAATTTTCCTCGTCCGTTTCTTTTGATTACTTGCCATCTTGGATTCGTAGGTGTGAAGAGATGTAGCTTTTAATGCTACGCCAAATGAAGGTAATCTTCAGATTGTCCTAACGGATGATAGAGTTGAGTTGTTACCGATCGGAGCGATACAATTATTTATTTTCTTTTATAAACAGGATGAGTCACCAATGATATTAAAGGAGAGCGCTCGGTACTCGATTGTCGTCACATTTACGTAATAAAATTAGAGGCATAGTTTTCGACCAACTTTTCAAATAAATAGATGAAGCGTAGACACGATGCCAACAGTGAATAAATGGCCAAATGGCGCAGTTCATCGACCCGAAAATGCGCCCGGGCGCGCCGTGCCCGCTACGATGCCCATGGCTTTCGTAAATAATTACTCAACTTTGGATTAACTTTACTCGGTGGTCAATTAATATTTGCTTTTAATATTACATTTATTCTTATTTATCATCCTCACATATAACATATTGAAGGTAACTCACCAATACAGACGGGCAGAACAGCGTCTATCTAGCGGGTTCAGCTAATGTATAATAAAGATAATTTTTTTCAACCAGTGCTAAAATCTTTTTGTATACTATATATATATAGTATTACGCTACGTCCCTTAAGAGCCGAGTGGCAAATGATTAGTCAAATAAAACCGCCATGCACAGCTAGTACCTGTAATATGTTATAGCTTCCGACTTAGTTTATAAAGACTGAAATTTCTTTAGTTAATAAACAAACAAAGATTACATATTAATGATATTAAAGCGCGTATGGATATTTAGTGAACGCTTCTTAGAAATTGTTTTCGTGCCATTGAGTTGTTATCGCTTCGCGGAATTATGCAAATTTTCCGAAGCGCTACACAAATTTTGAGAATTCTATTTATTGTCTAGTCTCACAAACCTGTTTTTGATTAAACTTGCCGGCGCAGTATTTTATGGTGTGTTTACAAAATAAACTGGATATTTATCTGTATACATGGTGATTGGAATATAACTTTCAATACTTTTAAACGTTATATGGAAGGATCATATTTGAATAATAAAAATATTATTAAAAATAAATATTGATTTACCACTGAGTAAACACAATTTAATGTTAAAGAATTATATAGTAATTCATGTTCATCCCAGCGGACGCGACGAAGCCGGAGTGAGACGGAAGGTGTAGGGGTCTACCGCCTCACTCGTATCAGCTGATCACAGCTGACACACTTCTTTCATTTATTGGAAAATTTGGGCTAAAGACAATTCACTACCGAGTGCTCTCGTTTAATATCGTTGGTGACTCCCCAGTCACCTGTATATTAGGAATCGTATGTCGTTTTGAGTCCTACGTTTGGCGATATTAGTTTATTTTTTTTTGAAAGAAAGAAAGAAAAGAAATTTATTTGACACAAACTCTCCAAGCACATTAAATTACAAAAATAAAAATGAAGTAAAAAAAATTGGAACTTAAAACTAAAATATCCTGTTTGATATAATTTCTTACAAAGTAGTCAGTAATATTAAGTTCTACGTTGTGCGCTATGAGCTATGCCAAAAAGGCCAACACTCAGTATATGCTCCGGTTTTGTAAACTACAACGCTGATTTTCAGTGATGGCCATTACATCATTTTTCTTTTACATATAACATTTACGAATTTTTTTATGAAATAGCCTTTGTATGGACTATTTCTTATTTAAAATTGAATAGCAACATGTATTTTAACCTTGTTTAGTTAAATGCGGTTTACTATTAAGTACTAGCAAATAGGGGGAACGTTCAACACCTGTCTTTACCGAAGTCTTGCCTTAGATGTGAATAAATGAAGGGATTTCTTTCATCGGCCATATACAAACTTTAAATATGTTTTTAATTTAATGTTTCTCATAAATTATACAACTTGAATAGTAATTATTTATACTGGTACGTGAAAAATATATATTAATTTTATTGGTTACTTCGTTATGTCGTTATTGTTCACTATCATAAGCCTTCTAACATGGCCTGCTTATATTGTACTTGTGAACTTCAAACTACTATTTCATGCATTATATTCGTTAAAAATCTTTCCCCAATATGTAAAAAATACACGAAGACCAACGTATAGTATTAGATATAATTTATTATTTATTCTAAGGTAGGTAGTTAACAACTCAACTTCAATCCTGGGGTCGGTGTGAACAGTTGTGACAGAGAAAAAAACTTAAATTAACCGCTGTCAGAGTGGGCTTGGCAGCTCTGTCGAGCGCCTTTACTTTATTACCGAAAAAAGTCGGGGTCGGGGAAATGGCCGGATGCGAATAGCGCAAGACCGGCCGTCGTGGACATCCTTGGGGGAGGCTTTGGCACAGCAGTGGGCGTGTTTCGGCCGATGGATTGGAGGAAAGTTGGAGTTTGAAAGAGTCGGTGTCAGTGGCGACTTGACCCGTTGCAGGTAACAGGAGGGGTGCGCGCCCTGGCGCCGCCGCTGTTCCAACTGACGCACCTCACCGAGCTGTACCTGAACGACAACTCGCTGCAACGCATCCCGCCCGACATCAGCCAGCTGAGCGGCCTGCACACCTTGGACGTGTCCAACAACAAGCTGCGCTCGCTGCCCGCCGAGCTCGGCGATCTCATACAGCTCAGGTGGGAACACTAACCATTTGCTTCCTATGTAAAATAAAGGTAGCAGAGCATAACATGTCTTCACAGCTTTTACTACGGCCGAGCTCGCCCGGGGAAGTACAACCGCCTTTTACAAAGTCGGCATAAAATAAAGTATGCATGACTTTTGGACACGCCGGATGGTCTCGTCTGCCCTTTTTTTTTCTTTCCTTTTCCCTCCAAATCATCAATCTCGACCGATTCTATCCAATAAACCTATTATATCCGATTTCTCAGGTTGACACCGCACTGTTCTGGTGTTGCGTGTGTCTATGACCTACGAGATCGCTTACCATCAGGTGAAACCTGTACTCGTTTGTCTTCCTTTCCATTCGCCCGTTGAAGTAACACGCCACTACAAAGTAATGCACCCTACACAAAATCGGCATAAAATAACTAAACATGACTTCTTAGGTTGCCACATGAGTGCCCCATCCTACCCAATTTTATTTTAGCAGCATAAGAATACACAAAATATTTACACATACATCGGTCGATTTTCAAATCCTTATATAGTAATATATTAAGTGTTTTGTATATGTTTTACATAATATTTAAATAGCTCGAACAAATAGAATAGGCCGAGATAGCGTTCATTATATTTAGAATTGGTAACAATATACGCGTATAAATATTTCTCGTTGAATATTTTCAAATGTCAATGCTCTATAAACACGGATCGCGAGGCGAACCCGGCATAATGAATTTATAACCGCCGATTATGATTCAGTATTGTGGAAAATCATATGCGAACGGTTTATTTATAAGACCAAACCGTCAACGGCCCACCTTGCATAATTTGCCAATGAACCCAATCTATTATTCACTCGTCGTCTTTGGAAAAATCGCACTTTTATCGCGTACTTTTCATAACACGCCATTGTGTGCCTTATCGGCAGGCGATAAGGCGCTTTCTTGTTTGCCAAAACACCGCACGTGCTTACCAATATGATAATAGATAAAGCAGCCTAATGCGAAGCAGGTTGAACTAGTCGTAACATACGAATTAATCTGCAAACAAACGAGATAGTCGCGAGGTCGTCGAACTTTGACGCCGTATGATAAGCGATAACGGTGTTTTGTGAATTTATCCCGAAGGATTTGCAAACTAGATGTAGGCAAGACAAGACATTTCTTATCTGTTGCATAATTCTAAGGTGGTAGATCATAACATCTTTTCACAGCTTTTGCTGCACCTTTACGGCCACGCTCGTCCGATGAAGTACCACCGCCCTTTATAAAGTCGGAATAAAATAAAGTATGCATTACTTTTGGGGATGCCGGATGGCCATGTCTACCCTTTTCTTTTCCTATTCCTATCCTCTCCAAATCCT
>JAOCPS010175495.1:0-14377 GCA_025505425.1 Graphium colonna
AGCTAACGATATTAGATAATTATTAGTCGAAGTATAAGCTTGTGAATCTTGTGGAATATTGTCTTAATTTTTATATTAAGCGGGTCAATTTGAATTGGTTAAATGGACTAGTAATTCACAAGTGGTTCTAGATTCCATTCCGCCATCGTACCGTCTGTCAAAGGTGAAGTAATTTGGCGGATCAGATCAACATATTGATAATCCCTTAAAAGCTTGTACCAAACGTTCGATTCGGTAGTAAGTTTCTAAAATATGGGACGTCTTAGGATTTGTCGCACCTGTCGTCTCGTACGTAAAATGAATTATCAAGCAGCTTTGGTTATGTAAATGTGATTGAGATGACACTCCGCCTGAAGACATAGTAAAGTTATGGACACGTTTAAGAGAGAAAGAGGAGGATCCTTTGTTAGTTGATATAAAAATTCTCCATCACTTAGGTATCGTCGCTAGTAGCGTAGTCACTATTTTAGCATTCGCAGACGCCAGCGACGAAGGCGTACGGGGGAGTAATTTATTTTCACGTTTAAAATAGGGACTTTAATACAACTAATTTGATAACAGCTAAATCTAAGGTTTCTCCTTAAAAAGTTATTTCACTCGCTTGTTTTGAACTCTGTGCTATTCTTGTATTAACTCAACTTATCAAAATGTTAGAAGATGCATGTCAAAGTCGCATGGTTTTTGGTAACATTTTTGCATTTTCTTATCAGCAGGAGCGACATTTGACTCTCTGCTGGAATCCTCGCCTCACGGATGGCACACCTTTGTAGCCAAAAGAGTTTCAAAAATACAAAATAATTTAGCGACCCATAAATTATACGATATTTTGGGTATAGACAATCCCGCTCTGGTTTAGCGGACCCCCATTGGCGCGTTTAGACGTCTCACAGTGGCCTGGCGTTCCGTTTAACTCGTACTCTGCGCCCGAGACGCCCGTAGAAAGAAAACACACACTTCTGGCCGCTACACTCACGGAAAGAAGTCCTATACTCAGTTTAGGACATCGTGTCTCTTACTGGAGTAAATTGTTACGTTTTTTACATACATTTGTCGTTTCGTAAAATTATTACCATTAAATTACCGTAGGTCAGCTTCAGATTTTTACTTCGCTGAGTTAAAAATTTAATGATATTTGTACCAAACGTTCGATTTGGACGTGTGATGGTTCGCTGAGTTAATGATATTTCGCGAGCTTCAACTCTTTTACTTTAATGCTGAATTTGACAGACTCAGAAATAATAAAATTTTTAGTAATTCAATTCGACACCTGAAGCCATTTCTCAAGGATGGGTTAGTAAGAATCGGTAGACGTTTGAGTAATTTTGACTTGAGTTACGAAAAAAATTCCCCATTCTACTTTCTAGAAGAGATCATATTTTAAATTTAATCGTAGATTACCATCACAGGTTGAATTTTCACACCGGTCCTACCTGCTGATGTCACTCTTACGCCAGAGGTACTGGATACTCTCTGCACGTGATTTAATAAGGAATAGGGTCCATAAATGCATTCCGTGTTTCCGCGTAAGACCTAAGCCAACCTTTTCGGAGATGGCCGATTATCGTCCTTGTCGTGTCGTTCAATCCGCTTAACCTTTTGTTCACACGGGTATTGATTATGTTGGACCATTCTAGGTTACTGAGCTGCGGCCTAGGTGTTCGTTCTACCAAGGCTTACGTGTGCTTATATGTTGTATGACTACGCGTGCGGTACATACAGAATGAGCTGGTGACTTGAGCACCGATAGTTTTATAAACGCTTTTAAACGATTTGAGACGTGGCTCGGTAGGTACAATTTATTGAGATAATGGAACCAATTACTTAGGCGCCAAACGTAAACTTTCAGAACTTCACGAATTTTTTTGTTCGAAGTATCATAAGACGGATTTCGGTCATATGATAGCTGAAAATCGAATTGAATGGTCTCTTAATGTCCCGACAGCTCGTTATTTCGTTGGAAAATGGGAGGCCAACATAAAGGGTTAAAGTCATACTTATTATCATCATCATCATCATCGGGTCATCAGTGACACTACTCTTTCGTTTAAAGAGATAAGCACTGTGTTTGCTCAAATTGGATAGGTAATAAATACTCGTTCTTTATGTTCTACGCACTCTAGTGACCCTTCAGAATCCCTTGCCTTGACTCCGGCTCATTTTCTAAATCTCTCACCTTTAAAGTATTTGCCAGCGGAAGAAATAGAAGGTAGCTTTACTACTGTAGATATTTATTTATCTAATGTGTAGCGATTCATTAAATAAATTAATTCAATCATTCTGGATGCGCTGGAGAAGGGATTATCTCCATATGTTGCAATCGCGTCGTAAGTGGAACACGCCGGCGGATCCAGTTGTTGTGAGTTCAGCCGTAGTCATTGTAACTGATAATGCGCCACCGCTACATTTAGGTGTCATAGAGGAAGTTTTTCCCGACTATACAGGAGTTACTCGCATCGCTCGGGCTAGGAATATGACTGGATTGTATTTGCGTCCCGTTGTTCGTCTTTGTCCGTTACCTTAACAGTTGAGCGCTTAAATTACATAGTTTTCATTTATTTTCTTTATTAGTCATATTATTAATTTAGGTAGTTAGTTAGTAGTTAGATATCGCGTTTTTTTCATCAATCGTCTAATTTTGAACGCATTCCTTCATGCCCGGGGGAATGTTTACGCTAATTTAGCCTGTATGGATCCATACATCCATACATCCATACATCGGTTTTATTGGATGAGTGGTTGCATCCGGTCCCCTCCTATTTTTCCGCACAGTATCTAAGCGAGATTCACTTGTTTTCATAATTGTCGTAACGGCTGTTTTTTAAACGCGTTTGCGTTGAAACGTTGCTCTGCAAATTTCGTTTGAAGAAGCCTGAAAAGGGTTTATTTTTTTTAATTTATTTATTTGCAATGTGTGATTACGTAGAGGTGTTACAAGTACGTGGGTGCTTTAGTTCATGCCAGAAGTGTCCAGAGAAGCAGTAAAAAACCGCCCAAGGAAAAGGTACTGTGCCTTTTAGCAGAACTGCCTCTAATCTCGTTTCTTTTTCGCAGTTTTGCACGTGTTCCTTTGTGCAACAACCAAACCTTCAAAATCGAATTGTGTACGTCTCATCCGCTTAAACAAAAACTTTATTTTACTAAAATAAAGTTGTACATTTATTAGTGTGCTAATCGCTGTTATGTTATAAAAAAGGTCTCCACAGAAGAAAAAAAATCTTCAATCTTAAATATAGCTCAACGTCTAATCTATGTAAAGAATAAATAAATACATTTTTTAAAAGTTGGTTGGTTACTTTACTTAATTAACAAAAATCATTAAAAAGCCTTTGCGATAAAGATCGCATTATGGGTTATAAAATAAGCAACAGCATAAAATATGAACGGAAGGGATATACTACAATGTTTTGGCATAATATTTTTATTTTTATTATTGCGCGTTCTTCAATAAACGCCCTCGCCCTATTAAAGGGTGTGGTGAAGGAAGCTATGGATGCTGGGGACGGAGTTTAGGCTGCATCATTCGACATAGCCAACGCCTTCAACAGCCTTTCCCATTCGACCGTCGTCAAAGCACTCCGGTTTCACGGAGTACCTCAATAAGTTACTTGGAGGACAGAACGGTCCTCTTAGTTGATAAAGCTAGCAAGGTCCGACGATGTCCGGTGGAGTCCGGTGTTCCGCAGGGGTCATTTTTAGAACTTCTCCTCTGGGACATCGGGTGACACTCTCCTCACTGCCTGAGGAGGAATTTTGGTAAGGCAGCGGATCCACCGCGTTAGATTAAGGGTGGCGTTGCATAAGACCGAGGTCGGTTTCTTCCACGGGCCTCGGCAGCGCCGTTCACCTAATGCCCACATTTTTGCGGAGGGCATCAGAATTGAGTTAAGGACCCAGATGAAATATCTGGGTCTAACGCTCGATAGCAGGTGGTGCTTCAGCCCGCATTTAAGCGGTCTGTCGACACGGCTGCTCAAGGCAGCGGGGGCTCTCTCATGGCTGATGCTTAACTTGGGAGGGCCTAGCGGGCGATTCCGGTGGCTGTACGTCGGCATTCTGAAGAGCATGGCCCTGTACGGGGCGCCTATCTGGGTAGATTCTCTTGAAAGAAGAGAGAATGCTACAGCCTTATGGGCGCCCCAGAGGGCCATTGCGCAAAGGGTGGCGCAGGGTAACCGCTCGGTAAGCTCCAGGTGTGGGTGCTAGCCAGAGTCTACAAATGGACGGTTGGGCGAAGAGCACTCGGTGAGCGCCCTGCCCCTGAAGAATGTGAGGCTGTTCGGCAGGAGGCGAGGGATGCCGTCTTCAATCATTAGATGGCGGACCTTGCTTTAGCAGTTTTCAGCCGTCGAACCCTCGACACACTTGGGCCGCTCCTGCAGGATTGACTCGAAAGACCGCATGGTTTCCTTACCTTTTGGTTGGTGCAGCTGCTGTCTGGGCACGACTGTTGCGGGTCATACCTTCACCGGATTGGAAGGGCGGAAAGCCCATCGTGCCATGACTGTGGCGCAGCAGATGACACGGCACAGCACCCTTGAAATGTGCTCGACACGGGCCTAGCGGCGCCGCAGTCTTGTTGCGGCGATCAGGCCAGTCCTCTCGCCTCCTTCTGTGAGGACGTAATATCATAGAAGGAGGAGGCAGAGCGTGCGAGGGAGAACGATCCTCTAGCGTCGCTTCTTCGCCGGAAGAGAGGCAGGAGAAGGCAGGTGGTCGATCACCCACTTTCCCCTCAGTGATGCACCCCGCATTGCACCCCTTATCATAACTGGGGAACTGGAAGCAAAAGCTATGCCAATTCCTAGAAGTTCGCCACCAAATGCGATGACGGAGTGCCGCTGGGTTGTTTAGTGGGTATACTGGGAGTTCTTCCTACTCGGGAGTCCCACAAACTCCTTACGTCTTTGATCGTGATACTGGCAACACTTTTGAAGCCAGTACGGACATTTGCGATACTAACTCAATTCTCTTTGGCACCGCACTGGCAGTCTACCGTAAAGTTGGCGCCTGATTCCCTACTTCTGGTAATGCCAATAGGCCACATAATGTTATACCACAGTGGAGAAAAGGAATTTAGGATCGTGTCGCAAAGGCAAGAGCTCTTGTCGGCAGGCTCTTTAGCTTCAGATCTGGTAACAGAAGACCGAGGATCATGCGCACCGTCAGTATAGCATTTGCTGGGACTAACGTTACCTTGTGTCAGCCGTATATATACCAGAAACTGATGGAGCGCATCGATGACCTGAAGCAAAGGATCGCGGCTTTCGGCGATATACCGAGAGGTCAAATTGGTTCAAACAGAATCGTCTTTTTCAGAGTGACCAGAAGAGACTATAAATTCTTGGAGAGGCAGGAAAAATGTGAAACGGGCCAAGAACCTAACTAGGCCGACACCGTCGCCTTCTGGCGCCGCCTGTGGTCAGAGCCCATACACCACAACGAGGTCACTTGTACAAATGTCGTGGCGAGTGAGTGTGTAGCTATTGCACCCATAAATCCCGTCGTCATAACACCAGACGAAGTAGCTGATGCGGTCCGCAGGGCTCCTAACTGGATAAGTCCAGGCCTTGATGGGCTGCATCACTATTGGTTAAAGGTATTCATGGTGTGTCACGCTACACTGGCCCCACAGTTTCAAGAAGCCCTCGATGAAAATTTGCTTCAGAGTCTCTTTACTACTGGGGTCACTCTTTTGGTTCCTAAAGAACAGGTAACCGCTGACCCGAGTAAATACCGCCCCATAACGTGTCTAACGACCACCTATAAGGCACTGACATCTATTTTGAGCGTGAATATCTTCCGACATTTGAACACCAATCGGGTCATTTCTCGCACTCAGAGCGGATGTCGGGGGCGAGGCCGTGGGACCAAGGAACCATTCCTCATTGACGCGGTCATTGGCAAAGTGGTCAAACGCAACCGTCGTACTTTCTCTGCCACCTGGATTGACTATAGAAAGGCGTGCGACTCGGTGCCCCATTTATGGCTAATTAGGGTCCTCGAGTAGCACAAGATCAATAGTGCAGTAAGAGACTTCTTCGGGCAATGAACGAGGCAATGGAGTACGATCCTTTGTCATCTGGGCGAGCGGATGGCGGCTGCGGAAGACCGTATAAGGATACGCGGGGGAATCTTCCAGGGTGATTGTTTGAGTCCATTATGCTTTTACCTCTCTCTGAACCCCCTCAGCACACTGTTGGAGGAATTAGGGAGAGGATTTCAGCTCCGGAGAGGAGGTACAAAATTGTCCCACCTTTTCAAAGTGGATGACCTCAAGTTATTCGCTTCCAATCGCTCTCATCTGATTGATATGTTAAAAATCACTTGTGATTTTAGCACTTCTATCGGAATGGAGTTGGGGAAGGATAAGAGTGCGGTTCTCCATGTGGAAAGAGGTAAGGTCATACATAACGAAGGCATTGATATTTCAATGCCCGTCGACTTAAGGACCCTTTCCGAGGCTGAAACACCGGTATGTTTATATCTGGGTATGTCACAGAACGTAGATATCGACGAGGTAGGCGTAAAACAATCAGCTCGCGACGTGTTTTTTGGACGCTTGACAAAGGTGTTAAACAGCCTATTGTCAGGTGTAAACAAAGCACGTGCATATAACGGTTGGGTTATGCCTGTCCTCGTATATACCTTTGGCATACTCAGGTGGACTCAAAGCGAGCTAAATGCCCTGGACAGAAAGTCCGCACCATTATGACGTCTTAAAGGATGCATCATCCGAGGTCTTAAGTGATGAGATTGTGCTTTCCGCGGAAGCGTGGTGAGAAGACCTTTTTAAGCGCCCTCACTATGCATAATTGCGAATTGTGCAGTCTCCGTAACTTTTTATTGACGAAATCGAATGAGGAATTCTACGCAAGCGTCATTCAGAGTGACAAAAGACTGACCCATCTATCCTAAGCCAACGAGCAATGACAGGACCCGGCAATACAAAGCGTCTTCGATCGAGAGTTCGCATGGAAAGGGAAGGAGCTTCATGGGTGGTTCTACAAGGCTTTCCACGAGCCCATTGTAGACACCATTGCCTCTCTGAACTGGCTACGTTTCAGGAAACCTTTTGGGGAAACCGAGGGTTTTGCCTGTGCAATACAAGATTAGATTATTAAGACCAATGACTATAGGAGATACATCCTGAAGGATGGCACCGTTGACATTTGTCGAGCCTGTCGCCATCTTGGAGAGTCACTTTGACATGTCATCTCCGGTTGTTCGGCGCTTTCTAACACTGAGTATTTGCACAAGCACAACCTAGTGGTAGAGCTCGCTCTAAAATACGGTCTCACAGAACGAAGATTTCCGTATTAGAAGTATTTTTCGAAAGCCGTGCTCGAAAATAATCGCGCCAGGCTCTATTGGGACCGGCCCAACATCACGGACAGGACGATACTACGACCGGGTGCAGTCAAGGGTATTTTTGGTCGACATAACGATTCCATATTAAGAGAACCTCGTGAAAGCCAAAATCGACCGACCATTAAATGTTTTTAATTTCAAAATTTAATAATATTGAATTTAGTAAACTCAAATATTCGTGACAACAGAAGCCATAACTTTTGCGCGTTCGCTATTTAGTCAGTTTACCGGCAAGTTCAAAGCAAGCGTTACTAGACGTCGGGTCGCGCAAGTCATTAAGCATACTATAGCCACGCGGTGTCTATTATATATAATACAATATAGGTTCCAATACTGTTTTTTATGTGCTTTAAAATCTGTTGGAGTTGATTTATTATGTAAAATGTAATTAAACTTAAATTTATATATTTTTTTAATTTTACAGTTAATTAAATATTGCTTAATGTTTTATTTACACATCGGACTGCATGGTTTAGGTTTCTCAATCACTCAATATCAAGTTGATATTAAGGATAAAAGAAAGCCGCCCCCCGCCGTATACAACTACTTTTTTCGTTTATTATATTTGAAATTCTTTCAAATCTGTGTCATAAAAACGAGGACTAAAATATTGAAATAAATAATCTTATATTTAGTTCACATAATTACGTGAAGAATTATTTCTTCTTAATGCACGTTTCCTCATGATGTTTTCCTTCACCGCTGAACACATGGTAAATCAACACTAAAAAAATTTATAAGAAAATTGACAATTCCATTGTTGCTGGCACCGGGGATGGAACTCATATCCGTCTCGATTTAACAGAATTGAAGGGGGGGCGCCCGGACTATGAGCTACCTTAGCACATTTTCTTGTAAACAAAATTATTATCGTGGAAAACTTTTAATAGACTATTTATCATAACAATGTTATAATAAATTTGGATTATATTAAGAAGTGAAAAATTGCTTAAAAATTACATAAGTATACGGTATACTTATTTTATATCGTATTCTGAACTGTGCTTTATTTTAGTAATACAAAATATTGTCTTGCGTGGTTTAGCTATAGAAAAAAATTAAATATTAAAAAAAATATCAAAACAAAGCGTACGACTCCGAGCTCTGGAAAGACCATTGATTTCGCTCGTAGCTAGGATGCCAGCTGCGGTCACGCGACGTGTTTTCGCGGTGGCGGGAGAAACGAAACAACTGGCGCAAATCTGTCTATGTATTTTGATTATCACGCAATAGTAGTGCATATGTATATTCGTATGATATACAATAATATTTGTTTTATTATAATTAACACATTTTGTCCGTTCAATTGCGGTTTGTTAACTACAAGACCCAATACTACGACTTATAGAACATAGTAGAATAATAACGTGGTGTCTACGTAATCATTTTATTTTAAAAGAAATATAAATTATATTTTCACCGATAAAAATCATGACGTAAAGTAAACTATTATATTGTAAATAGAATAATTATACAGATTAAATTTTATTTATAGTGATACTGTCGTCGCCTGATGAGAAAATATAATTTAGTCTACACTTAATACCTCTACACGTACATAAGGATAGCGGTAGTAAGTTTTAAATTATAAAAAATATTTTAATTACATGATATAATAAAAATTATATTTGTTGCAGTTTTACGTAATAAGTGGATAATTATTAAACCGTCATTTCAAATGACTATTACATCAATAGATAAAGTTATAGCTTTTTTAAAAAAAATATAGTTCTAAATTTACATCCTTCCTCCATGAAAAAGTTGCTTATAAACCGTTCATAACTAGGCTTGAAGAGTGGATTGAATTTGCTATTTTAATATATATTTGAACATGTCATATTCTTAGATAATAATGAAACGAAACCATTTTCTAATAAAAGCGAAATGTTTATTTTTCTAAGAACTGTTTGTAAATAAGCAAAAGAAAAAGTTTGCTTCACATAGAGTCAACTTGTACTTAAAACGATTTTTCTAAAGCATCTTTTTATCCTGCTAACTAGAATTAAACAGAATTGTTTCAACTATTTTTATTGTTTCAGCATCAATACACTATAGCGTAAAATTAATAAATTAGTTGTATCAGTAACAAGCACCTCATACAGGATGATATTTTCTCTTCATTTTCTTTAGGAGCAAGAAAAAGAATAAAACTCAACAAACAACATGAAAGTACAACCATTGATAATAGAAAACGGTTGTATAAATCGAGTTATTTGCTATTCAATAATAATGAACCACAAGATCTATCTATACTAATGATCCTTGGTATTTCTTAGTGTCTTTCAGCATCCGGTTGTTTTCTTTTGCATTTTATTATTTTCTTTTTAGTAACAATTGAACCTTTATTGATATTATTAATTGATAGTCTTTATATATCAGTTAATACAAATAGAATATATTACAATAAACCTCTTTTTTCGTTAAGGAAAATAAAAAAAATGCATATTAACCTTTTGGTGTCTTCGTATTGCCTATATTGATATTGCAATGCCCAATTTAGACTGTTGTATAACAGTGTGTGTATGTTGACTTGCATAAAAATTATTTCCTATTTGAATAAAAACTATACACGTTACTTCTTTAATAATTCTTGCATTACTCAACGAATTAGGATTTTCAGAAATCTCTGGAATCAGTATGCTCTAATTTTCTGGGTTCGTGGCAATTCACAATTGAGTTACGCAGCCACGATGCCAACATAAACTGACCTCACAATTAAGTCTCAGGGACACATAGTAACAAAAGTTAGTGGATTTATAGTCTATGTATGTATACCGTTACTAACATTTAAATGGAAACCATTAAATTGATAAATAAATATAAATTAAGGCGGAGTATCATTTTTAAATGTCAAAATATGAGCCTTGTACTACACAATTTCAAAAGCAATAAAGAGCCGTGAAGAGCAACCGCTCTTCACGGCTTCGTAATGTACTACGCGTAATTTTTTAACACAAATTAGGATTTACATATTGATAAGAAACCTAGAAATTGCTGTTATACACAGCAAATAAGAAAAAATAAGAAACAGTCTTATTCGTAACTTATATTAAGTGGACCATTTAATCCTTTATCGCACTTCTGATTTTAGAATCAGAAATAGAAAATGACAAAACGAAATAAATACAACAAGAATTCCGGTTTTACAGACAATCACAATTTGTTTATATTTATGTTTTACATGAATAAATATACATATCTTATTCATAGCAAATAAGGTAGATTCGGACATAAGGCAATTTATATTTCGGTGAGAACGATAATTTTTTGTCAGGGATCAAGATTTTGCTTGGCAAAATCTCGGATGGGGATCGACTAAATTTAGTCCAATTTAACCCACAATAGACACAAGTTTGCGCATTCACCGCTAAAAAGAAACCCTATTATCGTATCTCCCCTCTTCTACAACACTTCCCGGGATTCCACAGCCTCGATAAGCAATCTTGGTGTCGACGTATTAAGTGGCGTACAGTACCGTGATCACTTAGAAGGCAGAACCAAATTGGCTTCTAAAAAACTGGGCCTTCTCAGCAGAGCGAGGCAGGCTTCCCGGCTGTCAGACTGCCTGAAGCTGTACAGGGCACTTTTACCGCCGTATATGGAATACTGCCACCTCGGCAGTTCACCACAGTGCATTTCTGTTGCAATTTTGTCCCACGTACGACACCCCTGTGTAATAACTGTGGACAGCGGTATTTCAGGACCGATACGATTTTGGGACCTGTAAGAAAAGAGCTTACTCCTACCTCAAAGGTCAGGAACATTCTTGCAACTCCTCTGGTGTTCGCGTGAGATGGCTTACCATCAGGTGATTCGCTTGCTCATTGGCCTCTTTATCCATAAAAGGAAAAAAACCTTTATAAGTTAATTGAAATAGGTTTTCGGCTCACATTTAATCCTCGGGAAATAAAATTTACATCCGAATGAGTACTTTTCAAACTGACTCATGTGTCGTCCACATAAACCAAAATGCATTCCCTATTTTCAGTGAGTGCCAAACGATTTGTTCATGACCTTCTTTTGAGTGCAAACTCATTAAATCCGTATCACCCGACATTTATAGGTGGTTATTTTATGCAGCACTCTTATTAAATTTACACTTATGACGATATCTATTGGCTGAGCGATATATCAGTAATTTGTATCTAGTGGATTGAGATGGATTTCATTTTAATTTAAAGAATTTCTTTAGCTTGTTTGTAACCATCCTTTTAAAGCTTACCTATCATATAGTTATGGAATTACCGAAAAATTTTTTGTAACATTTTGAATGAATGAACTTTCAGTAATTTAAAAATTATTTCTTTATAAACCAGTCTTTCTGCTACCTAGATTCTTCATTCAGGTCGCAAACCATTACAAGTTTAACAACAAAAACTTTTGCTCAATGTGTCAACTTCTTCAAGATCCTGCTCACCGTTAAACATAGTAGCGAACAAATGAAAAAAAAAACAATAGGCGCGAAACTATGGGGATCAGTTTAATTAATTATTTGGTAAATATAAAATGATTTGTACTTTATTTTCTTTTGTAGTATTTATTTTTTTGTTTATTCAGCGTAAATTATTATTATTATTTTTTCTGTATTAAATAATTTGAATCTGTAAACCTACTCAATATTTTTTGAACGTTTTAAGATTTACTTGGTAAGTCCAATTTTGCATTACTTTCCATTTATTGAAATTAAAATAATTGAATTTTATTTACGGTTATTTCAAATATATATCCGTAATCAACAAAGACTCGTATTTCTAGATTTTCAAGCATATAAAAACACTAACTGAATCGCAAAATTGTTATAGCTTTAGTGAATTGAGTTTGAAAATTCAGCAATCAATTCACATTCATTAGATGTAGTCTCTTTGAAGTAACCCCGCTTCCAAAGATGGATATTTGCAAGTTGCGCCATTAAATTTATAATAAAACTTATATTTATAATGCATTTGATTTATTCTTTATTCCAATATGCTGTGTTTTTTTACTTAGTTTTACATTCAGAGGTTTCTCAATAAAGATTTTAAGCTAAACAATAGAATTTATAACAACAGAGTTGGTTACAAAAAAGACTTGTTATGCATTAATATTCTGTGGTCCTTATATTTCCAACAAGCAGTACTATTTATGAATAAGATATTTTTAATAAAAAAAGAAACAATACAACTTCCTTTATCTTAAATTCATTATTTAAATTGCAATATTTTATAAATGGCTTGTCGTACGTCCTCATTTAGATACGACTTCCATGGTTTCCCTAGTCTCGCTTGAGTTCATATTTCCATGGTTACTTGGAAGGAAACGACAAATTTGATTCAAAATAAAATAAATAACTTGATATTCTCAGGAAAGCAAGGATATCTCACCGGTACAACCCGGTAGTACAAAGCGTCTTTGACCGAGAGACCCTACAGAAAGGGAAGGAGCTCCATAACACTCCGCCTCAGTGATATGGCAACCTTTCGGTGACCTCTTTGGTGAAACCGACGGTTTTGCCTGTACAATACAAGATCTATAACAAAGAACTCGGATCTGTGGTGACTGTTCTTTATGAACCAAATGAACAACCCAACTTTCGCGTGTAAGTGCATAGGCGCGTAAGTGCCATACGCTTACGCGCGAAAGTTGGGTTGCGACCTTCCTTTATAAACGTCATTAATTGTTGCTTTTGCTGCATTTCTACGGCCGCGCTCGCCCGGGGAAGTACCACCACCCTTTATAAGGTCGGCATAAAATAAAGTATGCATGACTTTTGGGGATGCCGGATGGCCATGTCCACCCTTTTCTTTTACTATTTCTATCCCCTCCAAATCCTTTATCTCGACCCAATCCTATCCAATAAACCTGTTCTATCCAATATCCCAGGTTAACAACACACTTGCAACTCTCTGAATGTTGCGAGTGTCTATGAGCGACGGAATCGCTTACCATCAGGTGAACCGTCTGCTCGTTTGTCTTCCTTTTCATAAAAAAAAGGGAGGAGATTCCTTATTCCTTTGCAGTTCTCAATTGGGATGTTTCTTTGGTTATTCTTTAAGTGTGTTCTCACGCGTATCTCTGTCGCTTGCTTATCGATTATAAAATATTTTTTTCATCTGAGAAGATAAACTTTCGAAATGGTCCCATAATATTTTCAAAAAATTTGTTAGGTAGTTGGCAGTGTTTCAAAATCAAAATGACGGAAAAATATGTCTCTAAAGTACACTTTTAATGCGCTTTAAGTCAGTTTTTTTTATTTTTTATGAAAATAATATTATAGTAGTAGCATAAAAGATAGTCGTGTTAGACGACGTCAGTTTTTAAAAACTACTACTGCAAAAAAGAACGTATTTACTTAGATCTTTTAGGTCATATTTATTTATTTATTCATTCTTCATTACAAATACCTTAAGGCGAGGTTCTCCAAGCGCACAATGCTAATGCCGCCAATCAATGTGTGAAAGAAAGAACCGTCCTTAAACGCACCGGAAAGAGAAGGACAGCGATCACGACGCCGCGGTGCGGTCGGAACGGAGCGGAAACGAATGGCACCGTAAAATCGATGATTTTGAGAAAAAAACAATCGTATCGTATAATATTGACAATATTATGACCGACATCGCTGACACCATCACAGACGCTTATTTTAGTTTGATTTTCTATTCGTTAAATTTCGTACAATTTAAATAATACTGGTTTTAAGATGACGACTAGAGGTATGTTTGGCATTTTTTTATCGGAAAAAGTTCATCCAATTGTGTAACGGACATCCGACGGAGCTAGGAAATGATCTCAAATATAAGTGGTAATTTTTTTACATTTTTATTGATGTAGTATTATAAAATAAAACCGTTTACAAAATCACATTTTTTGGAGAACCCTGCCTTAAGTAAGGAATACAATTGGATTTAATGACATTAAGTGGAGTGGGGACATGGGAGTGGAGAGATATAGTGGTAGGCCATGTCTACCCTTTTCTTTTCCCACTCCTATCCTCTCCAAATCCTTAATCCCGACCCATCCTATCCAATAAACC